>MU705412.1:5580-46159 GCA_026770625.1 Nicotiana glauca | reverse complement strand
TGAAGGATTCAAATAATCGGCACGAAGCCCACAACATGGCAATCAGCCCAAATCATGATAGCATCAAGTAGTTTTCAGTCAATCACGCAGTAAAATCAACAACCGGGACGGACCAAGTCACAATCCCCAATGGTGCTCTACCCCACGCTCATATTTGACGTGCAAGTCACCACAATACAGCACTATGATGTGCAAATCCGGGGTTTCAAACCCTCAGGATATCTTTTACAAGTATTACTCACCTCGAATCGGTGAAATTCCTCGCTCGCGGCGCCTTTGCCCCTCAAATTGGCCTCCACGCGCGTCGAATCTAACCAAAATCAGAGCGAATACATTAAAATATGCTAAGGGAACAATACCTAATCGAAAACAATCGAAAAATATCAAAAATCTAGAAATTAGCAAAACTCGAGCCCGGGGCCTGCTTCTTGAAAAATTACCAAACTCACATTACCGGATTCCTCATCTCGCCACGAGTTCATACATACCAAGAACTCCCAAATCCGAGCTATAATGACCTATTAAATTCCAATTTGAAATATCAAAACTCAAGCCCTAGCTTTACCCCTTTTTAGTGAATTTCAACCAATTTCCATATTAAATTTGCCATAAACTTGAATAATTAGACCAAGGAACTTACCTCTAATCGTTCTCCCTTGAATCCCTCTTTAGAATCGCCTCAAGGCTCTCAAAATCGTTCCACAATGGAGGCAAACTAACATAAGCTCGCGGATGAATTAATGATATAAACCCTTCTGCCACAGCGATTTTTCGTTTCTGCGGTTCTCAAAACCGCTTCTGCGGTATCGCTTCTGCGTCCAAATATCCGCTTATGTGGTTTTCACTTAATTTCCCCATGACCGCTTATGCGACAAGAAACTCGCTTCTGCGGATCCCCAAGTCCGCTTCTGCGGCCAAAAGTCCGCTCCTGCGGACCCGCTAATGCGGACCAAGTTCCGCTTCTGCGGAACTTCATAACCCATACCAACATCGCGCCTGCGCTCCCTTACTCGCTTCTGCCGAACCGCTTCTGCGGTCCATTTCTGCAGAAGCGGAAATACCAGATGACAGAAATCACAGACCTGAAGCAACATCAAAAACTCTCGTTTTTAACACTTGATCTTACCCCGAGACCCCCGGGACCTCAACCAAAAGCACAGACATGATCTAATACCCTATCCAAACTTGCTTGAATTATCAAATCACTATAGTTAACATCAAAATCAACAAATTTCACTAAATCAAAGCCTAAGTTTCTTAAAAACTTCCGAATTGCACATTCGATCAAAAACCCGACCAAATGACGTCCGAATGACCTGAAAATTTGCAGACATATCCAAAATCACCAAACGAAGCTACTGCAACTCTCGAAATTCCATTCCGACCCTTGGATCAAAATCTCACCTATCAACCGGAATTCACCAAAATTCAAACTTTGCCAATTCAGGCCTAATTCTACGCCGAGCCTCCAAAATCAATTCCGATCGCACACCTAAGTCACAAGTCATAACTCGAAGCTAACCAAATCACTAGAATTCACATCCGAGCCCTCTAACTATATAGTCAACTTCCGGTTGACTTTCCAAAATAAGCTTCCTTCTAAGAGGCTACGTGCCTCATTTCCAACTAAAACCAATTCAATTCTATCCGATCAACTCAAATACTGATAGTGAAACATAGAATAACATAATATGGGGGAAACGGGGTGGTAACTCACGTGACAACGGGCCGGGTCGTCACATCCTTCCCAATTTAAACAAACGCTCGTCCTCGAGCGTACCTAGGTTGTCCTAGAAGCCAACCAAGGACTGAACAACCATACCAGGCATATACCCGGGGTGATCCCACGTCACCCTATCTCTTATAGGTCCAACAACATAACATGGCTGAAATTACCCAATCTAGTCTGGCCCATAATTCACAGAACTACCTTTTCACTTCTGAAACCATCAATACGATCAAACCTCGCACCTATACTTTGAATAGTCCCGAACCAGCTATAATAACCCATACTTGCAACCTCAATTAAATCACATGATATACCACATAATCCAGTACCTAAAATGATAACTTCTATTCACAGCAGCTGTCCACAACAACCATATACCGATAGAACCTCTTATTAGCTAAAGCCCCATTCCAACACTTCATATCCTATCAATGATAATGAAACACACAACAAACCGTAACCATTTCTCAGATCAACCACTCATGAAACCACTTCCTTTTCGACTAATACCACAACAGATTTTCGAAATCATACTCAAAATCAGAACCTCACGTCAATATTCAGAATAAACTTGAACCTCGATATTATTCTTCCAACGTGTTGTAATCAAATCTGTTCGTGTTCGTTAATGACTCCAACGATCACCTCAAATTCAACGCACCACTCTGGTGATATGACACCTCATCACAGGCCTAAGCCACAACTTGCATAATCCACGCACCAATGATGGGCGGTCTGAACATACTCAAATTATGACAAATGACTCAAACAAAAAAGTTGTAACTCAAACACCTCTGTACCATCACAACACAAGGCTGGGACCCCGTCCCACATCATAGAAATAGAATACCTGAATCTACCCCGAAGGGTCTAATCTCCACGTAGCCTCGCTACAATGTGCGGTCTTATCCAAACACTGTTACACATGAAGAACCTCAAGTTGCTATGCTCAAAATTGACAGCTACGCACAGATTGATGTTTGAAACCAAGCAATCCATCACACCCACGGTGAAGCAAGTAATATACACCATTCAATCTTGAAAGGACATAATCGATGAGCCATTCGCCGAGCAACACCCAATACGGACTTTCCTCAGAAACCAGGAAGCAAGACATACCAAGTAACATATGAAAAACTGTTCTCAACATCACACTGTTGCGGCGTGCAACCCGATCCAGATAACATACCCGTGGCGGCGTGCCACCCGATCCACACAAATATCTCACATAGGGAGATGCATATCGAGCCAAATTTGCTCATTATAACAAAATACTGAGCATCGGTCGTAAGCATACTGAGTGCATAATGATATCTACTTATAGCTTCTAAGCTACAAAACTCAAACACAACTGAGGTCCTTCCCCCTCAACTTCCACTATGAATCTCGACAGCACCGCACTATATGTGCCCACAGTCCGAAAATCATAACGCCTCACAACACTGAAAAAGAAACTCATAGATAATCCCCAGATCACTAACAAGCTCAATAACGATAGATTCAACTTATCCCTCAACAATACATATCGAGGCCAACCAAGCCATCTTAATCTGAATTCGTAGCCACATCAGCCTGCCAACGAACTCAATACCAAGAAGCCTGAAGCTGCTCCTTCCACTTTATAACTCCTGCCGGAGTCATACGATACGGTGCCCAGCACCAAATAATTACTGAAATCCACAGTCTCGCCCGATGACATGCCCGACCACAAGGAACGCATCCGAAAAGTCCCTCAATACCGAAACCAAATCAATGGTAGAAACCTCTATACTGACATCCATCACAAAGACCCAATTAAGGAAAGCAATCCTTCCCAGTCGTGCACTGATCTTTGGAATACCAACCACTCCGCTATAACATAATTCGATGCACCTCGCCACGCAACCGGTGGCATTTTCCGACATAGCCCATAGCACAATAGTCTAGAATAACCCACATTGCGACAACCAGCCTACAGCTCAGCATTATATACAAAATCTAACATACCAACAAAGAAGGACCCACTCGAGCCTCCAATCCCAATAGCCGCTAACGGTACCAATACACACTATCCACAACCACTACATAGCCTGAACATGAGAATCCCAATTTCCAACTCCATATAGCATACGAATCACTGTACCTGATCCCAAATTCCGCAGTATAAATACATATTACATCTCAAGTACCTAGTCATTCTTCGAAGATATTCTAAAATTCTCCTGTGCCATCAAACACACTCAGATATCAACAGTCGACCTATCAAGAAAATGCCGCAACACTACCGAAGTGCCATCAACTTAATCACATTGCCCTTTTTCTGAAACATATACCCTTGTCAAATCACTATGATTAGCAACACCGTTTCCTTAGTCATATGAGGATCATTCACCCTAATCCTCTGAAGATCGATTCTTAAATCACCTGCAGCTGCCCGTGCTGCTTAAGAATTTAATGACTTTCCATTCCGAACTGAACCGAGCCTTACACACACAAATACCAATCCTCCACAACATATCGCATATACCAAGCCACACTAGGATAACATGAGAACTTTTATCTCCCTTCCGCGCCGCAGACATCGACGCACTCAACTAGTCAAGAACTTTCATTGATCCCATTTAGAAGAAAACTCATTACACACTCCATGCTTCGCATACCCATAGAAAATATACTCATCTTCAAACCACGGTATGGCCCAACAAGAACATCTCTGCCAACTCTATTTGTACAAGTTAAACTGCCAGGATTGAATCCTTCTATCTAAACCAAGCTGAGCAAGCCGTCAAAACCCAAGAGCATTGCTGCAAAATGCCTGTAAAAGCTCATTACCTCGAACACATACAAAGAATTAATCATACCCTTACCATACCGATTCGGTCTATTATCAAGCTATTCCGTGTATCAAATTTCTCTTTTTATTCATCATCCACTTGATATTTCTCCCTCGCTGTAGCATCACAATGCCTCAATCCAGGCTCATCACAGGAGATTCGAACATAAGACCACACTGCCTAAGACCCATAGGCCACCGAATACTCTCTCAATGCTTCCCAGAAATACCACGTTCTAGAATACTTTACTTGAAGAACTTCTTGCGAATTGGAATTCATTACCATTACTTCCCAGATACTGATACATAAAATCCCATAATTAGCATAAGATACCACAGGTCTTGATCTCTTACTAATGGAAACACAGTCTCTAGCCACATACACTACCTTAGACACCTGATGATTACATGCAAAAATCTCGAACACAATAAAACCATTCTCGAGAGTCATTCACTCCTATTTCAACTGCAATTTACCTAACTTAATGAACAGAAACACTCGTGCCTTATTAGCACTCTGACACCGTAGGATATAATCTCATTCCAACACAAACGAACATCTTCCTTTTCTATAACTGAGCATTCTTTATCAACCACAGCTCAAGACATCCTATTATTTCCTCATATCTATGAAGCACCATATAACCTTTATCAAAATTTTTTGCTTCACTCGTACCACCCTCGGCTCACTTTATGCAACCAGGACTGATTCGCCAGCATACCTCGAAACGGAAACAACATAGCACATAACCGTGCGATCAGCTAATCAACAGCAACCTCCCCAACTTGGCTCGAAGCCATTTATCAATACATATTTAATAACCCATAATACTTTTACTCTAATGAATGCCACAATATTATAGTGAGATTAAACTCAACCATTTACAAGTTTATGAAAACACAACTCAACCATTTACAAGTTTATGAAAACACAGATTCTCGGATACTGAAATCCTCTACAAACCTCGCATTCATCCCCACATCAGCTGAGTCCACTCTCTGAAGCGACCCAAACTTTCAAATTACAACACGTACCTTTCCATTACACAGGATATCTTCTAACAAAATACATAAGAATCGCACCCCTTAAGAATACTCCGTAGGAGATAACCCACAAGTTTTGCCTCAATTTAGTATTTCAGTACACCTTCCACAATCATACACATAACACAGCCTTTTAGTCTTTCTGAATCTGAACTCATACCGCCACACGTAATGTACTTCACTTCCCAACTAGGAGATACGAAAATATTCTTCACGCGCCCATGACTCGGGCCACACATTGAATCACAATAGGAATCGAACACTTAACAGTTCATCTATTATCCTGCAGACTTCTTCATCACTACCAAGTCATATAATTACATCTCGCAGTACTAACATACTCATCACACGAATACCAAACCGCCATTCCGGCTAATAGCAATAATACCGAACATATAAGTTCAAAATACTTGCTCACACGATCAGCACCTCCGTGCTCAAGCCATAGGCAAGATCCAGCCTCAAGTCCTCCAGACTGGACCAACGTCAAACTGACGGGATCACATCTCGCCCCTTGATCGGGGAATCACAAGCCATCAAGGCACATACAATACTGAGCGCTTACGTGCGCATACTATCACACCTCCTTTTTCCGCTATTCCCGTGAGGGCGTAAAGGAGTTTTTTCAGTTAAAGGATAATCGGGATGGGATTAAAATATTAAGATTTCAGAGTCGCCACTTGGGAGATTATTGGTGTCTCAAGTCACCGGTTGAATCCCGAACCGAGGAAATTATGACTTTGTTAACAGTCCGCGAATCAAAAATCCGAGTAAGAAATTCTGTTAACCCAGGAGAAGGTGTTAGGCATTCCCGGATTCTGTGGTTCTAGCACGGTCGCTCAACTGTTGTATTTGATTTTATCTGATTTCAAACCGTGTTCTAACCTATGTGCCTTTTATTAATAACCCGCTTTTATTATATATTTATTTTTTTAATAAGAATTGCAACGTCGTGAAAACGTATCTCGAACCACGTCGCACCAGTGCACCCGTGGCTTTTGACACATTTCGACTTCGTTGAGATTTAGATTTGGATCACATAAATGTGCACCCGTATTTAGGAAGATAATATTATTAAAATGCGCGCCTAAAGGGACTATCGTGTTATTATCTTTGGGGAAGGCCGTGAAATTCACTAAACGGCCCATCCCAAAGTCTAGGTATTTTTAGTATAAACATTTATCGAGGGCCCCGTAATTTATTTATTTTGTTTAGCGAGGCTCGCCTCGTTTTATTATTAAAAGGCAAATCTAAAGCAACTAAGATTTTCTATTTTATTCGTCTCTAATAAGACAAATCCTAATTCATCATTGTTTAAGATTTATTAACCCAAGTATAATAATTCAAATCATTTTGGGCCTTGAACACAACCCATATAAAGAAATTATTATTCACATGTGCACAAAGGGCAGGCCAATCGTGGGCCTGAAGAGGCAGGCGGCTGTTTGGGCATGGCATTCGAGCCCAGTAAGACAGATTTTCCATGTCAACTTATAGTCCAAATTAGCTAGTTTACAAATGTTTGGAGGCTCAAACCCATTCAGTTATGCAAGTTCAATCTCACATGCAACGTGCAAGCTATTATTCAATCTCACATTCACATACAATTTTTATATTAATAAAAGAGCTTTTTTTTATATCAAAGCCACGAATGTTTTTAACACTTAAGCTCCATTGATTGCAATGATCAATGAATTCAATTATAGCATGCAATTGACTTGCACCCTGGATTTATACCCAAAGTTCATGCAACCAAAACTGCATCCAGTCTTCTGTTTTAAGTATTAGCTCAAGTAAATACCCAATAACATATGAGGACCTAGAGTCTATTTCTACGTTAATGCCCTTGCCAATATTAGCAATTCAACTAACATCTGAACATCAATTCCCTAGGTTAATTAATACAACATGATAGTCATAACAGTCCATTTTGTTACAAACGACATATCACTTCCTGTAAATGTGACTATTTCGCACTTTAACACCAAGCAAAAACAAATAACTTCAGAAATCAACTCAATCACTTCATCATTTAATCTCCAAATTACAACTACATGGATCCTTCATAGTTCGGATGAGGCTAAGGAGAATACCTGGAAATCGAAATATAATAAGAAAAGGAGAGGTCAGCAGCAACCAAGGATAAACATCAATATTAAACAGCAACAACGGAGCAATCCTAGAACCTAAACAACCTTATAACCCAGTTAAGCACCCAGTGATTGACACATCCAATGCACAGTCAATAGAACATGCTTGAACAAACCAGATTCACTTTGAAATTGACTAAAAAAACCTTCAAAACTCGATTACAGAATACCAGCAGGAATTGTAAACCATTTTGGATCCTAATTGAGTTGGAAATCCGACTGAGATGCTGGAATTCAAACTTGATTGAGGAAAACTCCAATGAAACAGTATTTCTGCTTTGTTTTGTTGCTTTTTCTCTTTTTTTTTTTTTTAATTTTCTGAAAGAGTTTAAGTTCTAAGAGAGATTTCAAATTCTAGATCTAGGTTTTTTGAATCTGAAACTATATAGTATTTGGAGGAAATTTTTAGGGCTCCAACTTTCTTATTCAAGTAATGATCATGCCCTTTTATAGGCAAATTTGAGGGGGGAAGCTTCTAGACCCTTTCACACTTTTTCCCCCTATTTTATTTCAGGTTTTAACTAACTAGTCCCTAACTAACTGACTTGTTTCTCAAGTTAATACACCTATTTTTGTGAATTTCAATCTAAAACCCCTTCTAGAAAGTCCTAGGGGGTTCTATCCTGATTTTCCTAACCTTAAAATACCAGTATTATCCTTGCCTTAGTTCTGGAATTACTATTATTAATAAAACTACCCTTTTCCCTGCCTAAACTACCCCTGATTACCAACTATGTAAACTGATCTTTTTTTTTCTTTAGTTAAAATTTGACTATAGTTAATTAAGAGTCCAAAGTATTCAGCTACAACCAAACCTAAAATTAATTAAGACTAAACTGGACTAAAGGATTATTAGCACAGAATAACAAAATCAACCAAGGATTGACAAAGTTACCTAAGGAACAACTAATCATATAGAAGTAGAACAATTTTAAAGAAGCTCATCAGACCAATCCATAACAAACAAAATCAAAATTAGACTAAAAAGGAAACAATTAATTAAAGAAATCAGAAAATTAAGAAAAACAATTATCAAAATTTGAACTAGAACTTAGAACATGCTTAAACCCCAACTAATCAAACTAATCAAGACGAACTAAAGTCAAACAAATAATCAAAAGGAAAATCGAGTATCAAATTAGAACACAAATTCAGAGCCACTGACCAAGACTAAAACAAAAAATAAAAATAGAAATTAGCAATTGAAATTTAAAACAGAAGCAGAAAAATAAACAAAGAAAGAGGAAGAGAAAGAACTCACTGATTTTTGAGCATGCAACTTGACTTTTGGAATCAATTTTTTAATTAATGTCATAGGTTTATTTAAACTTATAACATTAATTAGAAAATCGATCGAATTATGAAGCTCCAAAATAAGCCAAGATTTGAAAAACCCTAGATTCGAAAGTCCTCCAGTTTCAACGGGGTTTGAAGGGATTTGGTTGTGGATTAGGGTTGAGAGAGGTCCAGGGATTGTAGGGTATAAATTTGGGAAAGTTTGGACTAACTAAGGTTTTGGTCCGGACTTTAGATTGAAGATTCGAAAAGTTCCGAACTGATTTGGGGGAAATGATTCATGGATTTGAAGAGAGGATGGTGAGGAGGTTCTGTGGTGTATTTTTGGGAGTATTTGGAGTTGCGCCGCCGCCGGATGGCGGAGTAGGGAGGAGACGGGGTGAAGAGGGGGTGGTCGCCGGCCTTACAGGCTAGTACGAGGATGAGATGGAATGTTTTAGGGTTTGACCTGATTTTAGGAAAATTATATCAAAACATAAGAATCATTGTGGGCCGTTGGATCTGGGAGATTGGATGGCTCAGATTTAATTACGACCAAACGTTGTCGTTTTAAGAGGTCGGGGCTGGACCGGGCAGGGAACAACTTGGGCTGGACGATGGTTGAGTGTATTTAGATTGGTTTGGGCTTGCAAAAATACACAAGAAAACGGCCCAATTCCGCAACCTTTCCCCTTTTGTATTTTCTTTTGTTTTCTCCTTTTTTATTTTGTATTTTTGTATATATTTTGATTTTAAAAAATGCTAAAATAAACTCACAATAAACTTAACACTAAAAATTAGATTTCTTAGTTAATTCCTAATTAAAAGAAAAATGCAAACTAATACTAGTTTGAACTAAAAATGCAAAACAGACCATTTTTGTTATTTTTTTATATTTTGTTCTAAAACAAATTAATACTAAAATATGAAATTAAATCATAAATGAAAAATGCATATTTTTGTATTTTCATATGAATTATCATGCACAAATAAAAATGCAACCAATTAAAACAAAATTCACAAAAAAAAAATTGTAAAAATAAGGAAAAATCTTTTTGTATGGAATTTTTGGGAATAGTTAATATATAGGGCAAAAATCACGTGCTCACAGTTGCCCCTCTTTGCTCAAAAATATGAAAAGTTTTCGGGCAAAGATAAGTGAGCCAATACGAGCGATTTTTGCCCGTTCGAATATTCTGTGTGAAGCATTTTTTGAAAAATTTTGACCGCACTCTGCTTCAGAGGTTGCCTACATATCTTGGGCTAAACAGGAATCAGGTTAGTGTAGTTCGGGAATGTTTGGTAGCTGGGACTACCAGGAGCATTGATCTCATTATTGTTGCTGCTGCTATTGCTTGTTGACCTCCTTATTACACCGTGGTAAAACAAAAGAAGCTAGCCTAAGCTATGATCTATAAGTTACAAAAGATCCTATATATGTCTTCAAACTTGCTCTTGTGTTGCCTTGAACTTGTATATTGTATTCTTCTGATGGGATTCTTGTTGTTGCTTTGGCGATATTTTGCCATTCCTCTTGATGATGCTTGATTGCTGCAATTTGAAATATGTGCCTCTATTCTCCAGGCGGGCTCCTAGTTGCTGACGCTTGAGAAGTATGCCCTTGCTCTCTAGGTGGGCTCCTGACTGCGATGCTTGAAGAGTATCCCCTTGTTCACCAGGTGGGCTCCTGACTGAAACAAATTAGACATCCAAAGAAAATTCTTCTGCCCCAGTTTGTCGACTGGGCACATCATGTTATCAGTTATTAAAAGGCTAAAATTTGAATTGTACTTCCCTTGTTCTCCATGTGGGCGCCTGACTGCTGAACTTGAAATGTATTCCCTT
Organism: Nicotiana glauca; assembly: GCA_026770625.1. NCBI lineage: Eukaryota > Viridiplantae > Streptophyta > Magnoliopsida > Solanales > Solanaceae > Nicotiana > Nicotiana glauca. Next base: position 35,304 of record MU705412.1, on the reverse strand, counting down.
GTTCTCCAGGTGGGCTCCTGATTGCTGACTTTGAAATGTATTCCCTTGTTCTCCAGGTGGGCTCTTGATTGCTGAATTTGAAAAGTATTCCCTTGTTTTCTAGGTGGGCTCCTGATTGCTGAAATTTGCAAAGTATTCCCTTGTTTTCTAGGTGAGCTCCTGATTGCAACAAAGCAGACAAAATAAAGAAAAATTTCTGCCCTAGTTTGGTAGCTGTGTACAACATGTTATCAAATATTAAAACTGACAGTTAAAATTGAATTGTACTTCCCTTGTTCTTCAGGTGGGCGCCTGATTGCTGAACTTGAAACGTATTCCCTTGTTCTCCGGGTGGGCTCCTGATTGCTGACTTTGAAATGTATTCCCTTGTTCTTCAGGTGGGCTCCTGATTGCTAAATTTGAAAAGTATTCCCTTGTTCTCCAGGTGGGCTCCTGATTGCTGAAATTTGCAAAGTATTCCCTTGTTCTCCAGGTGGGCTCCTGATTGCAACAAAATAGACAAAACAAAGAAAAATTTCTGCCCCAGTTTGGTAGCTGGGCACATGGGTGAGTGTTAAACTAAATTATTTTACCAACTATTATAAGAATTTGAAAGCTAAGTCTTATTATCCAAGGAGGTCCTGACAACTCCTAACAGTTACTATCTCTTCTAAATGTGTTACTCCCACTATATTTGTTATCGAAATGTCTTAAACTACTTCCCATTATCCAGAAGGATCCTGACAAATTCTATTATGACTTCCACTATATCTTGTTATCTAAACATACCTTAAAACTACGTCCCATTATCCAAGAGGGTCCTGAAAACTCTTAATTGAAACCTATTTTAAACATTCAAACTTTAAAACAAACTTATATTCCTTTGAGGTACATTTATGCTAAGTTATGTTTCTCATGATTGTTTTGAAATTTAAACTAAGTCCCATTTTCTAGGAGGGTCCTGAGAATTTCCAGTCATACCTGTTTGGGTGCTGCCTTTCCTTACAGAGGGTTTCTCCGAAACTTCTGCCCCTATTTCAATCAAAGAAAAATCTTGTCAGTTAAAATGTGGTTAGCTATTGGCATTCTTGTTGGGTATATTCCTCCTTCCTGCTTTGATCCAACTTATTTCCCTGGACTTTCTTTGATATGCCTCGACTTCCTGACTGACTTTCAATCCTCTGACTTTGATGACCCAAATGTTCTACTCCGTATTGCTGTTTTGTGTTTCTGGCCTCTCTTGTGAAACTTTGCCTTTCCCCCACAGTTATCTGATTAACCCACTGATGGGGATTTCCATTGGTCCTTTCATGCCTTACTTTCTTTTGGTATGTTCCAACCCTGTTGCGCCATACAACTGGGCAGCTGGTAGTTAGCCTTGACATCCTTCTTTTGTTTTTGAATAGAACTGACACTGAAACATCTTATAGACAAACTTCAAGAGAATGAAATGCAATAAACTTGAAGGTTAAGGATAGAAAGACTCTGAAAACGGCTGATTTGTAATGAAGAGAAAAGGATAGGACTTATCTGAGTGGAACGGCTGGTACCATTGATCGTGCCATGCATTTTGGATTAACCAGCCTAGTCTGTCAACCAATCAACTTTCAATTGCCATATTTGTTGTTCCATACTTTCATAACCCGACTTTCACCAAAACCCAAACCTTGCTCGTCTTGCCATGTTTTGAGCAGCTTTCAACCACAGACATTGTTTCATTTGTCCCTCTGAAAACTCACCTTCGCCTTACGGTGCCCGTGAGGGTTTTCACCAATAAGACTCTCTCATTTTTATTTCTCTCAACTCACGTCGCCTTATGGTGTCCGTGAGGGTTTACACCAATAAGACTCTTTCATTTTCATTATTTTCCTTCTGGCACCAGAGTGTTGCCCCCAACATGAATCACTTTACCTGCTCGTATTGACATTTCTTGAAGATTGATCGGAAGGACTTTCTTTGGACCGTAATGCGGCTTTTGGATAGGTTTTAGAAAGAAGGGTATAGAGGCTCAAAATAATTCAACATGGGTTCAAAATTACAACTTTCAGAATCAGATTTCTCACAACGACCACAACTTCTGCCCCAGTTTCCTTTCTTGGGGACTTTTGGACTTTTATTTTGTTGTGACTGAACCTCAAGGAGAGGCTGCCTACGTACCCTTTCGGGATCAAGTCAAACGTAGTTCAGGTCATAGAAATTACTTTATTGTTGTGATCTTTTGTTCTTCCACTTTCTTTTCATTATTTTCTTTTCCTTCTCTTTTCTTTTCTTTTCTCTTCTTTTCTTTTCTTTTCTTTTCTTTTCCTTTTTTGCTTTTTCTTTTCTTTTCTCCTTTTCTTTTCCTTCTTCTCTTTTCTTTTCTTTTTCTTTTCCTTTCTTTTCTATTTCACTATTTTTCTCTTGTTTCTCCACTTACTTTCCCTGTTCGGGTCTTCGAGTTTTGTTATTAATTCCGAAAGAGGGATACGAAAGAAAATAGAATAAGGCTCAAAGGGATAACAAAGGATAAAGTGTTTGGATAGCAGAACAAAATGCCTTCGTCATTTCAATCTCAAAACATGCCAAATACAATTAGGTACATAAAGATAAAGAAATCATACATAGTATCGCTTGAATGCATCGGAGTTAATAGTCATTTCTACACATTTCCCCTCCACGTCTGTTAGATACAATGCACCATTGGACAATACTCGGGTTACAACAAATGGCCCTTGCCAGTTGGGGGTGAACTTTCCTTTTTCCTCAGCCCAGTGAGGTAAGATACACCTCAACACCAATTGAACTACTTCAAACTTCCGCGGATGCACTTTCTTGTTATATGCCATTGCCATTCTCTGTTGGTACAATTGTCCGTGACATACTGCTGCCAATCTCTTTTCATCAATCAAGCTCATTTGTTCCAAATGGGTTTTGACCTACTCATCATCGTCAATTTCTACTTCGGCAATAATCTGAAGGGATGGTATTTCAACCTCTGCAGGTATTACCGCCTCTGTACCATATACCAGTGAATAAGGAGTTGCCCCTACTGAAGTGCGAACAATAGTGCGATAGCCTAACAGAGCAAAAGGTAACTTCTCATGCCATTGCCTAGATCCTTCCACCATTTTTCGAAGTATCTTCTTGATGTTCTTGTTAGCTGCCTCGACCACTCCATTGGCCTAGGACGATATGGGGTAGAATTGCTGTGCGTGATCTTAAACTGCTGACAGTTTCTGCCATCAGATGGCTGTTAAGATTGGCACCATTGTCTGTGATAATCACCTTCGAGATTTCGAATCGACAAATGATATTTGAATGCACAAAATCAACCAATGCCTTCTTGGTCAGCGATTTGAAAGTTTTTGCCTCAACTTGCTTAGTGAAATAATCAATGGCTACCAGAATAAACATGTGCCCATTTGACGCCGCTGGATCGATTGGCCTAATGACATCCATTCCCCAAGAAACGAAGGGCCATGGTGCCGACATTGTGTGCAATTCAGATGGTGGAGAATGAATAAAATCTCCATGTACTTGGCACTGATGCACTTGCGTACGAAACTGATACAATCTCATTCCATAGTGAGCAAATAATATTCTACTCGAAGAATCTTCTTGGCCAATACATATCCACTCATATGAGGTCCACAAACTCCCGCATGTACCTCGGTCATGATAGTTGTAGCTTGTTTAGCATCCATGCACCTCAATAAACCAAGATCTGGAGTTCTTTTGTACAACACTCCTCCACTGAAGAAAAATCTGCTTGCTAAGCATCTAATGGCTCTCTTTTGATCCCCGGTGGCCTGTGCTGGATATACTCCCATCCTGAGGTATTCTTTGATATCATGAAACCAAGGCTCATCATCAAGCTCTTCTTCCACCATATTACAATAGGCATGCTGATCTCGGACCTGAATCTGTAACGGGTCCACATAAGCCTTATCTGGATGATGCAATATCGACGCCAAAGTAGCCAAAGCATCTGCAACTTCATTATGAATCCTTGGAATATGCCTGAAGTCTATTGACTGAAACCGTTGACAAAGTTCGTGCAAACTCTGTCGATACGGTATGAGCTTCAATTCTCGTGTTTCCCATTCTCCCTGAATCTGATGCACCAGAAGATCCGAGTCGCCCATAACCAAGATCTCCTGGACACCCATGTCTATGGCTAACCTTAAACCCAAGATACATACCTCGTACTCAGGCATGTTATTAGTGCAGTAGAAATGAAGTTGAGCTATAACAGGGTAATGCTGCTCTGTTTCAGAAATACGTACTGCTCCTATCCCAACACCTTTGGCATTGTCAGCCCCATCAAAGAACAACTTCCACCCTGGCTTTTCGACTTGTTCTAATTCCTCGACGTGTATTGTCTCCTCATCAGGGAAATATGTCTTCAAAGGTTCATACTCGTCATCAACTGGGTTCTCGGCTATATGATTAGCCACCGCTTGTTCTTTCATTGCAGTACAGGTCACGTAGACAATATCAAATTCTGTGACCAAGATTTGCCATTGTAGGCATGGGCTTTTGAAAAATGTACTTCAATGGGTCCAACCTCGAGATGAGATAGGTGGTATATGATGACAAGTAATGTTTCAATTTCTGCGCTACCCAGGTTAGAGCACAACACGTCATCTCAAGCTGCGTGTATTTTACCTCATAAGATGTGAACTTCTTGCTAAGGTAGTAAATCGCCTATTCTTTCTTTCCTGTGACGTCATGCTGCCCCAGTACACAACCAAAAGAGTTATCCAAAACTGTCAGATAGAGGATCAAAGGTCTTCCCGGCTCTAGCGGAACCAATACAGGTGGACTGGCCAATACTCCTTAATCTTGTCAAATGCTTCCTGAGATTCATCCATCCATCTGATCGCAACATCTTTCTTTAGCAGCTTAAAGATAGGCTCACAAGTCGTTGTAATCTGGGTAATGAACCTGCTGATGTAATTCAACCTGCCGAGCAAACTCATCACCTCTTTCTTGCTTCTTGGTGGCGATAACTCCTAAATGGCTTTGATTTTGGACGGGTCTAACTCAATACCGCGTCGACTTACCACAAACCCCAACAACTTCCCCGATGGAACTCCAAATGCACATTTCGCTGGATTAAGTTGGAGGTTGTACCTACGGAGTCTCTGAAAAAACTTCCTCAGGTGTTTAACATGGTCACACTGCTACCTTGACTTTATGATCACGTCGTCTACATAGACCTCAATTTCCCGATGTATCATATCATGGAACATGGTGGTCATCGCCCTCATGTATGTTGCCTCTGTGTTCTTCAACCCAAACGGCATGACCCTATAACAATATGTCCCCCAAGGCGTGATGAATGGCATCTTTTCCGCATCTTCCTCATCCATCAAAATCTGGTGATAGCCCACATAACAATCTATGAAGGAACCAATCTCATGTTTGGCACAATTGTCAATCAATATATGGATGTTTGGCAGTGGGAAGTTGTCTTTTGGACTCACCTTATTGAGATCACGGTAATCAACGCACACTCTGGTCTTTCCATCCTTCTTTGATACAGGCACAACATTAGCTAACCAGGTGGGATACCGGGTGACTTGGATGACCTTCGCATTAAACTGCTTGGTGACCTCTTCTTTGATTTTCACACTGATATTTGTTTTGAATTTCCTCAGCTTCTGCTTGACATGAGGGCATGCTGGATCAGTGGGCAATTTGTGGACCACCAAATCGGTACTTAAACCCGTCATATCGTCATATGACCATGCGAAAACATCTTTGTACTCAAGCAATGCTTTGATTATTTCATCCCTGAGCGGAGCTTCCAAATGGACACTTATTTTTGTTTCCCAAACATTCTCCTGATCCCCTAAATTGATTGCCTATGTGTCGTTCAGATTAGGTTTGGGTTTTTCCTCAAATTGACTTAATTCTTTACTGATTTCTTCAAAGGCTTCCTCATCATCATATTCTACCTCGTCATCACACTCTATTTCTTGTATTATTATTTCGGAGTTAGATTGGTAATCAAGACAAGGCCGAAGACTCCGCATGCATGACACATCAGTGATACCAGCATAAAAGGGACTGTACAAAAAAGAAAAGAAGGACAAAATAAAGCTTATCAGGAATGAAAAAAAGAGAGGAAATTGCATTTCATTAAAATTGTAAGATAACAAGGTTTAAACCATCCAAACGAACGGAACATAGTATCCGAATTACAACTTTGGAAATAATCCAGATTAAATTGAAAGGAAAATCAAAACTAACTACCACGACTCCCTCCGGGTAGGAAGAGGAGTAGGTTCCCAATTATTAAGCTTGGCATGGGCCCCCACGAACTGCACATCTGCTTTGCTTGGACCTTCACCTGCCTCCACCATATTCACCTCATCAAACAACTTTTCGAACTTTTCCATCAGCTCCTTGTCGGGTTCCATCATTACAGAATGAAGCATTACCGTTGTTGGGCGCCTCTTAGTACCAGGCCGGACAAAGGAACGGGAAAAGCGGGAAATGGGTTTTAAAAGGGTCCACACTCTCTTTTTCATCTTTTTGGCTCGCCTTATGTCAGCAGCAGTGGGTTTGAAGCCTAACCCGAAAGTATCCAAGTTTCCAGGAAGAGATACTGGCTGTATGATGGCCTGTAACGAAGCACCTAAGCCTTTTCCAGGTAAAAATCCATTCTTTATCATTTTTGAAGCCACCATGACAGATGCAGCAGCTACTCTGGGCCTAGGAATACACTCTCCTTCTAGAATTTTGGCAACTGCTACTGTGTCCAAGACTTGGTAAACCCATGGACCTTTGTCGTCCTCAGCTTCATCGAAAGGCATAATGGTATTACATGAACTATCCTCTCCGTGCACAATAATTTCCTGCCTGTCCCATTCGAATTTGACCATCTGATGCAAGGTAGACAGCACAGTTTTTGCGGCATGAATCCAGGGCCGACCCAATAAGAGATTGTAGGAAACAACTACGTCGAGCACCTGGAACTCCATTGTGAATTCAACTGGTCCTATTGTCAGTTCTAACACGATGTCCTCGACCGTGTCCTTTCCCCCTCCATCAAATCCTCGCACGCAGATGCTATTCTTCTGGATTCTCTTACTGTCCACTTTTAACTTTTCCAGGGTGGAGAGAGGGAAAATATTTGCGCTAGACTCGTTGTCAATCAATACTCGAGTAACCACAGAGTCTTCACACTTCACTGTGAGGTAAAGTGCACTATTATGCTCAGTACCCTCTAAGGGCAACTCATAATCGGAAAATGTAACCCTGTTGACCTCGAAAATCTTATTCGCTATCTCCTCCAAATGATTTACAAAAATCTTATCCGGAACATGGGCTTCATTTAGAATCTTCATCAACGCCCGGCGATGCTCGCCCAAATGAATCAATAGAGACAGTAGTGAAATCTGCATTGGAGTTTTCTTCATCTGTTCTATAATAAAATAATCTTGCACCTTCATTTTCGTTAAGAATTCTTCACCCTCTTCTTCAGTTACGGCCTTTTTTACCGGTGCTGGATTGTCTTTGGCTGCTTTAACCTTTCTCAGCTCTTCAGGGGCAAAGCATCTCCCTGAACGAGTCAGTCCATGAGTTTCACAAACTTCTTCTTTAACTTCCTTCCCCTTGTACATCACAATCACTCGGTCATAGTTCCATGGGACAGCCTTTTCACTAACCACTGGTAACTGAGTCACCGGTTTGATGATAATCGGCTCTATGCGAGCGCCCTTTACAATCACAACAGGCTTAACAACCGCTCCTGATACTTTAACGGGTTCCTATTTTACTGCCATTACTGGTTTGCTGACTGTCTATTCTACTGTGACCAATGCCTTTTCACTAATTAATTTCTCATTTGTTTTGTTCTCACTGGCCCTGATCATCATCACAGTATGTGAAGACTTCTTGCATTCCCCCTTTTGCACTAACTCGATCATATGAGTCACTTGATGGGTGGGTAATAGATTCTGAGTGATATTAGGCATCTTCGGAGCCTGTACTTCAATCCGACGGGTATCAATGAGCTCCTGGATGGCCATTTTCAAATGCCAGCACTTCTCTGTATCATGCCCTGGGGCACTTGAGCAATACTCACAATTCACCGAATGGTCCAGGTTCCTTGGGGGAGGATTTGGCAATTTGGGTTCAATTGGATTTAACATGCCCAACTGTCTCAATCTGTGGAATAAGCTGGTATAAGATTCTCCTAACGGAGTGAAAGTCTTCTTCTTTTGCAACCTATCATTCTTGGCAGCAGGGTTGGGTCGAAAACCGGGTCCAGTGGGGTTTTTGTAGGCTCTCGGAGGTGGGTATGTGTTTTGAGTGTGGTAGGTATTTTGTGGGGTGGGTGCACGCCATGGTGCTTGAGGTTGAGGGTATGTTTGGGCGTGGTGGACGGAGAAGTGGGGAACTGGAGGTGGATAGTAATGTTGTGGCGGGCCATATGGGCTGTGTGGGTAGGTTTGGGGATGGGGGCGTGGTTGATGATAATATGGTGATGGACCCCTGGACCAAGCTCTTGATTCTACTACTGTAACATCTTCCTTTTTCTTCTTTCCCAATACTCCTCCAGTGCCGCTCTGGATGGCCTGGGTAGTTGCTTTAATCGCTGAATAACTCATAATCTTGTTAGTCTTGAGACCTTCTTCCACCATACTCCCCATTTTCACTACCTCATTAAAAGATTTTCCCACTGCTGACACCAGATGACCATAGTAAGTAGGCTCCAAAGCCTGCAGAAAATAATCGACCATTTCGCTTTCCTTCATTGGAGGATCAACTCTGGCGGCCTGTTCTCTCCACCGAAAACCATTCTCTCTGAAGCTTTCCCCTGGCTTCTTCTCAATTTTGGTCAGTGACAACCGGTCCGGAACGATCTCTAAGTTGTACTGAAAATGGCTTGCAAATGCCTGGGCCAAATCATCCCAAGTGTACCATCGGGCATGATCTTGCCGTGTGTACCACTCCAAAGCAGCACCACTGAGACTTTGACTAAAGTATGCCATTAATAACTCATCCCTTCCCCCAGCGCCTCTCATCTTGCTACAAAATCCCCGCAGATGTGCTACTGGGTCACCATGTCCGTCATACAGATCAAACTTTGGTAACTTGAATCCCGCAGGCAATTGGACGTCAGGAAACAAGCACAAGTCCTTGTAAGCGACACTCACCTGTCCTCCTAGACCTTGCATATTTCTGAACGATTGTTCCAAGCTTTTCACCTTTCGTATCATTTCTTCCTGCTCAGGGTTTTTAGAAGGCTTCTCTTCTTCAGCTGAGATATCAAGAAGGGGAGTATAAGGATATGGTTCTGGCGGTTTGAAAGTGGGTTCCGGTGGGTAGTAGTGGGTTTCCAGAGTTTGAAACATGGGTTCACTAGAAGATCTCTGTAATGTGACGGGTGGAGGAGCCACAAACACGGGAGTGGTTGAAGGTGGAGGGCATGGGATTTGCTTGGGTGGGGGAGGTGGTGGTGTTTGGGAAGTAGTTGTGTAGTATTGTTGGTAAGTAGGGTAGCCAGAGAGGAATTAACTGTAGGAGGATCTTGTGGCTGAGCTAATGGTGGGATATAGGTAGGGTTAGCAGGGTAAGCTGGTAGTAGGCGTCTCTTTGCCCAAGCCTGGTACATTTCGGCCATTTGTTTCTTAAATTTATACATCTCCTCTTTCATGGCGTTGACATCCACAACTTCTTCCTCCCTAGACGGGTCGACGATGCTTGCTTCTAACTCTTGGTTGACCATTTTTGACTTATCTTTAGAGCGGGTGTTGTATGGGTGGGTTGCCAGAATGCCAGTCAACTGAACCACCTATCTGGACTCATCATCATCAACAACGTTGTTAGTGGTTAGGGCATTAACATATAGATAACCGCACATTTGAGGCATGAATGCACCTAGGCAGTTAATGGTTTCTAGCATGCATTTGCTCGACCGCTTGCGTCATTCCGGCTTTGACTGTGACATCTTTCTTTTATCCTTGCCTTGTTTCTTTTATTTTGTCATTGTTTCTTTGTTGCAGATTTTCCCTTCTCTTTTGTTTTTCTTTTTCTCTCCCATTTTCTTTTATTGCTCCGCTCTTCTTTTCATTTTAGTTTTTATTCTTACTGTATTTTCCTTTTTCATATAGCTATGGTCGGATCCTATAGGGATGCCTACGCATCGTGCCCATGCCTGAATCAGATCAAATGCAATAAATGTAAAATAGAAACAAATTTTTCTTTGGAATTTTCAATTTTACTAATAGCAAGCATTTCAAATACAAGGACTCAAAACTGACACATGAAGATAACTAACAGACTCTAAATGATAAAATGGGCTATAAACTCCATCAACAACTATTCTACTACAGACTGACTTGAAATGAAAATACAGACTCAAGTAACTGATACACTCTAGTAAAAATACAGACTCTAATGATTGTCATGAATACATTAAAGCTCCTGGTGCCCGCAGGACATCGTTCGGTCTTGCCGCGGGCCTATGTGCAAGTTCCCCTTGGAGTCTGTCCAGGTCACTCACTATCTGTTTCACAAATATCATCACTGAGGCAAAAAAGGTAGTCTGAGTCATATTCTCTTACATTTGGCATTTTCTGGTGATGTGGTGAGCAATAGCTAGGATTCTTTCTCTGATTATGCCTTTTTCCTGAAGCAACCGCCCTATCTGTTCAGCCTTGGCCTCCAAAGTCTGCTGATATCTCTCCTGAAGTTGTTGAAGATCCATTTCTAATTGTGCTAAAGCTATATAGCAGTGTTCCCTTTCAACCTTGACCTTGAACTCTTTTGCTTGTTTGCTCATTTTGTTTTTTGCGGTAATGACCTTTTTTCTCAATCTGACGACCTCATTATCATGTTCTTCTTTCAGCTGCTGAATCATGCGGGCTCGTTCCTCTGCGTTTTTAGCCAACTGTCTTCAAACCCCAGCTAGTTCCTTTTCTACTTTGTTGAGGTCGAAACTATAGTCATTTACTTTTTGCCTTAAATTATCTATAAGCTTTGCATCTTTGGAATTCCTAACAGGGTTTTCCGCCGCTATCTTCATTTTCTGGATTTAGGCTCGTAAGACTTCATTTTCTTTGGCCAATTTCTTTTTCTCGCCCTCATCAGCCGCAGCTTGCACACTGTTTTCAAACTTAAGATCTTGGACTTGTTTTTCCAGCTCGCTTATTTTTGCCCTGTACTCGTTCTCTTTGGCTAGCCAAGCCCACTGTTCTCTTGATGATTCGGCAAACTCCTGGATATGAGGTCTTTTAGCTGGCCTTTCATGCTCACATTCTCTCCTATACCAAGCAGAGTATTCGGGCGATACTTCGCCTTTGGCCCGATCCTTTACGCAAGTATCTGACTTCAAGTATTGGCATTCATTCCAAATCTGGCGGACTTTTGCTTCAGGGAATTGTCCTTCAGGACTAATCTCAACTACCTGAGTACTAAGATCACCGTCCTTCGGCACTATCTGGCATCTTCCAAGCTGCCTTAAAACCCGATATGGAGCATAGGGCTGAATGCTTTTGAGACCCATCAAGAGAATATGCGGCCTTGCTGCTGGCATGTATATGATTTCATTAACAGGCAGCCATCCAAGCGTCCATTCTATTTGACTAGCAGTGAGGGACCGAAAGTATGCTGTCCAACCCGTGAATCCTTCCGGCAAATTGACCCCTTTAATCCTCGTGTAGAACTCTTCTATGCATGTTTTCTCTGGAGACCCATAGCTCAAAAACTGAGGACGATGGCATAGGTGCTCGGTCATCCACATTTGCAGCAGTAGATTGCATCCCTCGAAGAAGTCTTTCCCGGCCTTACAGGCTGTAAGAGCGCGGAAGATATCGGCTAATATCATAGGTGCAAGAGTGCTTTTGTCTTGAGTCATTAGAGTACTGACGACCCCGGCTATTTTTATGTCAATGTTTCCATCTTTCCTTGGAAATATCACCAGCCCCAGAAAAACCACCATGAAAGCGACATGCCAATGCTCCTCCCATTTTTGGCGGTTTCCATTACTACATATCTTGCTTTCTGGGTTGTTGAACCCCCCGATATGGCCATATCTATGGTATATGAAGTGTGGGGTGCAAAAGCCATTTGCCAGATCTGCGTTGTGAACCGTCCTACGTATCTTCAGAGAGTCTAAAAATCTGTGCACGGCTACAATTCTCGGGGCCACTAAATATTTATCTTTTAAAGGAACCTCATCTTTCCCGATATACCCAGCCATTTCTTCTAATGTTGGAGTAAGCTCGAAGTCTGAGAAATGGAACACATTGTGTGCCGGGTCCCAACACGTCACTAATGCTCTGATAATATCTCCCCGAGGCACAATTTCTAGCAAACCGGTAAGCCCTTTCAAATATTTCTTAACTTCATCTTGCCCTTCGCTTCCTAAATCATTCCACCACAGACGTAACTCCAAAGGGATCTTATTCATGATTGAGAAAGGTTCATTTTGAGTCGTGCTCATCCTGCACATTTATTAAGGTGATTTAATCACTTATTTATGACCTAAAAGAAAAAGACACTATATATACTTTTTTTTTCAATTCTAATTTCCAAAATAAAGCCCAATTTTTCTGATACGGCCTTTCAGCATTTCAAGGAGAAGATTTTAAGGCTGTGTCCGCTAATTGTTGGAAAATGACTCAGAGTGGCTGTTCTTGCAAAAACAGCCTTCCGGCGTCCTTTTTGGAGACATTCGGCTTATTTTTCAACAAGAATGGCGTCACCCGACTTATTGGATAAAAATTAAAATTTTGGTATTTTTGGCTATTTTTTCAAAAGGGGTGGTTGGACCCGATGAGGGTTGCCTACGTATCTCACACCCGTTGAGAATCAAACCAGCGTAGTTCGGGCAAATTAACGAACTATTTTAAAACAAGACTCTTTTTCATTTTTATTTTTGGCATTTCAAAAGCAAATAACAAAACTACTTTCAAAAGCAATACTCTTTTTCATTTTCATTTTTCATGGCAAGACAAACTAGTTTCCTTTTTTTTTTTTTTTTTTCTGAAAACAAGACAAAATAACGACTCTTTTTTCCTTTTTCATTTTCAACAAACAAATAAAAAACCTATTTTTCCCAAACTAAAATAAAGACTCTTTTTCTTTTTCTTTTTCTGCGAATAGCTTCCAAAAATAAAGACTCTTTTTATATTTTTCCTTTGCTTTTAGTAAAATAAACTATTAAAAACAAAACATTTCCATTTTTTTTTCATTTTGTTTTCAAAATTTCGACAGTTTCGACAGCATTTGGGCATCGGTTTTTTATAAAACTAAACAATTAATTCTTTACACTGCTATTTCTCTCTTTTTCTCAATTTCACAAAATTTTCGATGTTTAAAAGCCGGTCAGCATGCGGGTTCGAGACAAATAAATGCAACACGTAAAATGCATCATGGTGGTCGTTTCATTTCCGGTTACCTGTCCTAGACGGACCCAACCTCTGTGTTGAGTCCCCTAAGTCAAATGTAACATGATGCAAATAAACACTCCTATTAGGGATCCGGCATGAATTCAAGTTATTCTAAGTTCAAAATCTGGGTATGTATTCTAGACTGTGTACCCGAGCGGACAACTCGAGTCGAGGAGGGGGCTACGTATCGGGGACACGCGGGATCGTCCGGCTTAGTAACTTGTCCGGCCTCTTTCTTATTTTAGGGTATTGACACTAACAGAATAGGGAGTCTCAACCAGTAAGCACATCCCCGGAGGTGAGAAGAGAAGGGCTTCGACACAGTTTATATATTTAGTTCAAATAATATCAAAGCGGTAAAATATTTAGCACATTAAGCAGGAAACATGTAGGAAAATCAGATATAACCAAATACAACAATTATTCTAAGCTCGAATTCTAAACCCTGAACAAAATGTTCTGGGTTCTTTTCTCCCTAGCAGAGTCGCCAGAGCTGTCACACCTCTTTTTTTCGCTACTCCCGTGAGGGCGTAAAGGACTTTTTCTAAGTAAAGGACAATCGGGACGGGATTTAATTATTAAGATTTCAAAGTCGCCACTTAGGAGATTAATGGTGTCCCAAGTCACCGGTTGAATCCCGAACCGAGGAAATTATGACTCTGTTAACAGTCTGCGAATCAGAAATCCGAGTAAGGAATTCTGTTAACCCGGGAGAAGGTGTAAGGACTTCTCGTATTCCGTAATTCTAGCACGGTCGCTCAACTGCTATATTTGATTTTATCTGATTTCAAAACATGTTCTAACCTATGTTCCTTTTATTAATAATCCGCTTTAATTATATATTTATATTTTAATAAGAATTTTAACGTCCTGAAAACGTATCTCGAACCACGTCGCACCAGTGCACCCGTGGCTTTTGACATATTTTGACTTCGTTGAGATTTAGATTTGGGTCACATAAATGTGCACCCGTATTTATGAAGGTAATATTATTAAAATGCGCGCCTAAAGGGACTATCGTGTTATTATCTTTGGGGAAGTCCGTGAAATTCGCTAAACGGTCCATCTCGAAGTCTAGGTATTTTTAATATAAACATTTATCGAGGGCCCCGCAATTTATTTATTTTGTTTAGCGAGGCTCGCCTCGTTTTAATATTAAAAAGCAAATCTAAAGCAACTACAATTTTCTATTTTATTCGTCTCTAATAAGACAAATCCTTATTCATCATTGTTTAAGATTTATTAACCCAAATATAACAATTCAAATCATTTTGGGCCTTGAACACAACCCATATAAAGAAATTATTATTCGCGTGTGCACAAAGGGCAGGCCAATCGTGGGCCTGAAGAGGCAGGCGACTATTTAGGCTTGGCATTCGAGCCCAGTAAGACAGATTTTTCATGTCAACTTATAGTCCAAATTAGCTGGTCTACAAATGTTTGGAGGCTCAAACCCATTCAGTTATGCAAGTTCAATCTCACATGCAACATGCAAGTTATTATTCAATCTCACGTTCACATATAATTTTTATATTAATAAAAGAGCTTTTTTTTTTAATATCAAAACCACGAATGTTTTTAACACTTAAGCTCCATTGCTTGGAATGATCAATGAATTCAATTACAGCATGCAACTGACTTGCACCATGGATTTATACCCAAAGTTCATACAACCAAAATTGTATCCAATTTTCTGTTTTAAGTATTAGCTCAAGTAAATACTCAATCACATATGAGGACCTAGAGTCTATTTCTGCGCTAATGCCCTTGCCAATATTAGCAATTCAACTAACGTTTGAACATCAATTCCCTGGTTTAATTAATACAACATGATAGTCAAAACAGTCCATTTTGTTACAAACGACATAGCACTTCCTGTAAATTTGACTATTTCGCACTTTAACACCAAGCAAAAACAAATAACTTTAGAAATCAACTCAAGCACTTCATCATTTAATCTCCAAATCACAACTACATGGATCCTTCACAGTTCGGATGAGGCTAAGGAGAATACCTGAAAATCGAAATATAATAAGAAAAGGAGAGGTCGGCAGCAGCCAGGATAAACAGCAATATTAAACAGCAACAACGGAGCAATCCTAGAACCGAAATAGCCTCATAAACCCAGTTAAGCACCCAGTGATTGACACATCCAATGCACAGTCAATACAACACGCTTGAACAAACCAGATTCATTTTGAAATTGACTCAAAAAACCTTCAAAACTCGATTACAGAATACCAGCAGGAATTGTAAACCATTTTGGATCCTAATTGAGCTGGAAATCCGACTAAGATGCTGGAATTCAAACTTGATTGAGGAAAACTCCAATGAAACAGTATTTCTGATTTGTTTTGTTGCTTTTTCTCTTCTTCTTTTTTTTTGATTTTCTGAAAGAGTTTCAGTTCTAAGAGAGATTTCAAATTCTAGATCTAGGTTCTTTGAATTTGAAACTATATAGTATTTGGAGGAAATTTATGGGGCTCCAACCTTCTTATTCAAGCAATGATCATACCCTTTTATAGGCAAATTTCAGGGGGAAAGTTTCTAGACCCTTTTACATTTTTTCCCCCTCTTTTATTTCAGGTTTTAACTAACTAGTCCCTAACTTACTGACTTGTTTCTCAAGTTAGTACACCTATTTTTGTGAATTTCAATTTAAAAAAAAAATCAAAATTAGACTAAAAAGGAAATAATTAATAAAAGAAATCAAAAAATTAAGAAAAACAATTATCAAAATTTGAACTAGAACTTAGAACATGCTTAAACCCAAACTAATCAAACTAATCAAGACGAACTAAAGTCAAACAAATAATCAAAAGGAAAATCGAGTATCAAATTGGAACACAAAGTCAGAACCATTCCGATCCTCGAATCAAAATCCCATCTATCAACCGGAATTCGCCAAAATTCAAACTTCGCCAATTCAAGCCTAATTCTACGTCGAGCCTTCAAAATCAATTCCCATCGCACACCTAAGTCACAAATCATACCCCGAAGCTAACCAAATCACCGGAGTTCACATCCGAGCCCTCTAACTATATAGTCAACTTCCGGTTGACTTATCCAAAACAAGCTTCCTTCTAAGAGGCTAAGTGCCTCATTTCCAACTAAAAATAATTCAATTCTATCCGATCAACTCAAATACTGATAGTGAAACATAGAATAACATAATATGGGGGAAACGGGGCGGTAACTCATGTGATAACAGGCCAGGTCGTCACATAGAGTGGGGGAGACTAGATGTTGTTGTGATGGCAGATGTTTTGGTGTCTTCTGGTGTAGACTCATTGGCCTTAAGCGCATGAGATAATTGGTTACACTTCATACCTATTTGGCCTTAAGTGCATCTAAAGTTCAAATTTTCACTTCAGACTTATTGGCCTTAAATGAATGAAAATGTTTGTTGCACTTCAGACTTTTTGGCCTTAAGTGCATCTGAAGTGCAATTTTTCACTTCAGACTTATTGGTCTTAAGTGCATATGAAGTGCAATATTTTTATTTCAGACTTATTTTAGCCTTAAGTGCATGAAATCATTGGTTGCACTTCAAACCTATTTAGCTTAAGTGCATTTAAAGTGTAATTTTTTCACTTCAGACTAAATTTTTTTTATCAGACCTGATAAGTCTGAAGTTGATCGTAAAGTAGGTACGCTTGTAAACTTTTTTGCAAAGTGGTATAGGTTCAATTGTGATCCCAAAATCGGGTAAAGATGCAAAAGCCCCCAAAAAAGTGTTTTCTTTAGATGGACCATATACAACATGAATATAACTTAATTGAGATTTTAATACAAATACATACATCAAAATAAAAGGAGCGGATGAGTAAAATGAGAGGGGTAGAGTTGTGCATAATTTGTTAAATGCCGAATTATTATACCGAAAAAAAAAAATTGGTATTTAATATTCGATATTTTGGTATTTGGTTTAATTTTTGAATTTTTTTTTGTATTAGGCATGGTATTTGATATTTTAACATAAAATACCAATACCGCATCGAAATATATTAGATTGCATAATACACATATTGTCACACCTCCTATTTCCCGAAGGAATATGGAGTTTTTCCAATTAAAGTGACGTTAATCGAAATAAAAATATTTATTTAACTTCATAATCACAACTTGGGATAATTATATGGAGTCCCAAGTCACGGTTTATTTTAAATCTTAATTCGAGAAAATTTGACTATGTTTTAAAGTCTGTGAAATCAGAAGGCTGGGTAAGGAATTATGATAACCTGGGAGAAGGTGTTAGACATACACGGATTCCGTAGTTTTTGCATGGTCGCTTTAATCATATATGTCTTAATTAATCATTTAATTATATATACTATATTAAAAGCACAAAGACCCTTAGCGAAATGTCGTTCATCTTTTTTGCCCTTTTAAAATAGAGTTCACAGTAGATAAAATAGTCATTTCATTATTCTTCTAGCCAATTAAACTAAATTTATTACTTATTAAATCTTTCCTTATTCGAATCAAAGTAAGAAGTCCTTATAATTAGAACTTTAAAATTATTAAAATTTTACCATATATAAATTTTATTATTAAATTATACAAAATATTTATGCCTAATACATTCCTTATTTGAACTGGGTAAAATAACTAATTTTTGACTCCAAAAATATAACCCTCTCACCGTTTGGTAGGCATATAATTTGTTTACCTAAACATTTGTAAAGCTTAAAAGTACAAACAAACCCAAAAAAAATATTGATTGGAAACAGCGAGGGTCTTAGATTTGAAAGTATTAATTAGTGTAGTTCCAAAGAATTAATTTTGAAAATTAGCTATATAGTTATTTTTAAATGTTAATTTTGAAAGATAAATAATCTGAAAGTATAAGGTAAATATAAAGTTCTAGAAATAAATCTAACAAAAAATAAAATATTTAAGGTACCTAACAATCTTGGAATATATTTGTCACAAAGTTGAAGTTAGTCGGCACCTTCACTTTTGTAACTTAAAAAAATTAAACTATTACTTCAACAAATAATTCTATGTTAAAAAATTATATTAATATTTTTTTTGTAATATTTAAAATTTTGAATCCAACTAATTAAATATTTTCACCATAACTTTGAGTGGAATATTATTTAAGGATCAATGTTCGCATTAAAAACTTTTCGATAGACTGGTCTAATCTATCTATCTATATTGACACAATATATAATAAAAATAAAAATATTAACATGAAATGTTGATCAACTTTTATCATTCATAAGTGCCGTTCTTGTTGAATAAAAATCATAATTATAATTAATAATCTATTTTTACTAGAACTAACATTTAACATTTTAAGTACTTCCATGAGGTAGAGCTTCTTTCTTTATTGAGTTAATTAAATAGGATCAACATTAATAATCATTTTTAGGATTTTATGCTTTCTTCTTTTAACTTGATTACATACTCAAATGTAATTCTTAAAATAATATTTATATCAATAAAAAAAATTAATACTTATTGAGACAAGATACACGCACAGAGCGCGTACTTTAAGACTAGTATATTTTAAACCTATGTGCATTTTACTTTTTACCGCTTTTAATTACGGCGCTTTGTGGAATTATCTTGAAGCGGATCATGTGTACGTAAATTCGTTTTATTTGGGGCGCTAAAATCACGTCAAGCATACATGTACACAACTAATCACACTTTATTAATATTAAAATTTTTTGGCCAAAGTCGTGCGAACGCGCATTTTGATTTATTTGTGAAAAGTTATAATTGTGTCACGCGAACTTGTACATAACCATTATAATAGATTAGCACGTGCCTAATAATAAAGGCAAATAATTGAAAATTTAGGGACACTTATTCCGAAGTCATCTTGTAGTAACATATTTAAAAAATTTCTTTTTGGACATATAATAAATACAGTATTTTTTTTACATAACAGTAGCAGTTTTTAAGTAAAAATATCATGGTATAGCCAGTTTTCGGACTGGTCAATAAAAAATAGTCACCGTTTACGAAGTTTATGAAAAATAGTCACTATTTGCTGCAACAGAGACCGGTTCCGTATAATATACGGGAGTTCGGGTGCATCTGTGTACGAACTCCAGCATATTATGCTGGACTGGTACACTTTGCTGACTCTTGTATAATATACGGGAGACTGAAGCACCGGTGCTTCAAACTCCAGTATATTATACTGGACAAATGCACCCACAGGTATCCATGAGTAAGTCTTCTTAACTATTGAAATAGTGAAAGAAACAAATACCTATGAACAAGGGGAGGGTTACACTCATGGTGTAAATAGGCTAAAACTTCATCTCTAAAGCTGAAGTTCGCCAGTTACAAAAACAAAATCTTCAGTTCCGTCTACTAGAATGCTGAAGTTTTGCGTTATTACATTTGCTACTTCAGCCCCGTATGCTGAAATTACACGAAAAAGTGGGTACGCTTGCAATTTTTTTTTTGCAAAGCAGGCAAACGTTAAAATGTGACCCAAAAAACGGGTATAGATGCAAATGAATTGAACTCATAACATTTCTCTCTTTTTTTAAGCTCAGATTGTCCAACTGGCAATCTTTTCAAGCTACTAGGCGTCTTTTGGAACTTTGATACAAGTGCAATATTCTAATGCGAGTTCTTCTTTTTGCTACCACAATGACCAAGACTCATGAATTTTTAGAGCTCAAATTCGAAAAAGTTATTTTCTTTTACTTCCTTTATAGTTTATATCTAAGAATAGAACTTCAAAAGAAAAAGTAAATGGAACGGAAGATCATAGAACCGAGTTAAAATCACACATAGTATATAATCCTGTAATGAACAACAATCATCAAATTATCTATTACTCCATCCAAAGTGCAATAAAGCCAATTATCTAAGTCACTGTTATACCAAAACTACCAAAAGATTATAAATTGAATAGCAGAAGAAAGATTAGTTTTCTTTCTCTTATAACTAAATTACTCGTGCTTCCTTATTTTGTTATAAATCAAACAGAAAACAATATTTCAAAATAAACTCAAAATGAATCCACACAAGGTCTTTTAATTTAACTCACATAATGGTAATATCACATAGCAACAAGCAAATCATAACCTGACCCAAATTAAGTCTCAAATCATGTTCATTTCAGGTCCCAAAATATTTCTAAAGAGAGAAGATAAAGAACATACCCTTAACTTAATTTGAACTTTGCTTGTCTAACAACTTGAAACTCGAAAATGAACGGGACCGCATACAAGCATCTCAAACGGAGCTCAATTGAACGGGAAATCCTCACCTTGAACGAACCTCTCTAAACTCGAACATCATCTGGGTTTTGACGATGATGGAAACAAATAATTTTGGATGGTTCATGTGGTGCGACGCAACTCGATTTTAGAAATGAACACTGCTCCATTTTTGGTTGTTCTTGGAAAAATGGAGGCACCCAACTATGTTATGAAGAGGCGAGACTGATAAAGTCACGAAAAGGGAAGGGAAAATGGGGAGGGCGATGGGCTTGTGTCACGACCCGAATTTCACACCCTCGGGCATCGTGATGACATCTACTCGAAGAAGCTAGGCAAGCCGCGAAATATAGAATCACTTAACTCTTATATTTTAACCCTTTTTAGCAACTTAGATTAACAAGTAATCAGCATTGAATATTAACGAATAACAGAATAAGCGGAAGACCTAACAAATAAAAATAGCCAAAAAACCAGTACTACAATGCCAATATACTCCTCTATCCGGAATTTGGTGTCACAAATTCACGGATTGTCTATGAGTACTACATACAAGTGTCTGAAAAGGGAAATACAGTCTGTCTCGAAAACAAGTGAAAACAGAACAAAATAAAAGATAGAAGAAAACGCCGGACCTGCGGACACCTGCAGGACTACCTCGGGATATCTAGCTGTACTGAAGGCAGCCTCCACGAGTACTACTATCCGAAAGCTGCTCCTGGATCTGCACATAGTGCAGAGTGTAGCATTAGCACAACCGACCCCATGTGCTGGTAAGTGTCTGGCCTAACCCTGGCGAAGTAGTGACGAGGTTAGGACCAGACTCCAGATAAACCTGAGCAGTTATGTAATATACAACGAAAAATAAACAAATACAGCTGGGAAGGGGTACATGCTGCAGGGGAAATATCAAATCCAATAGTAATTTAAGAGAATATAAAAGAACAATTTAAGATCGATATCAAAACGATAACAACGCTGTTGCGGCGCGCAACTCCATCCCAATCATTTATCATTGTTGCGGCATGCAAGCCGATTCAACTGTATCATTGTTGCGGTGTATAACCCAATCTATTTATATCATTGTTGTGGCATGCAACCCGATCCATTTATATCATTGTTGCGGCGTGCAACCCGACCCATTTATATCATTATTACGGCATGCAACCCGATCTATTATATCACTGTTGCGGCGTGTAACTCAGTCTAATTTTTATTACAATATTACGGCGTGTAACCCGATCCAAATATACAGTCAACAACAATCATAACAAGAGTCCCGGCAAGGGATCAATAACGAACTACACTATCCCAACAAGGGAATCAATAGTATAAAGGAAGAAACAACTATAACCAATCTTGTTCCAACATCAAACTACTTTAGCTAACACCATACTCAATCATAAGTAATTTCCACGAAAACAATCTAAAACCTTGCTCAGTACCGAGATTCATCAATTTAGGCATCCGTATTATCATTTAAGAACACAATAAATTGCCATTTAAGACTTACGATCATGCTCGACACCGACATATAGATACATGTCACCATGCCTATACGTCGTACTCAACAAGAAGCAAATAGCAAATAAGACACAACTCATAATCTCTCAAGCTAAGGTTAGACCGAGCACTTACCTCGAACTTCCACGGCTAACTCACGCCTCAAACACCACTTTCCCTTTCGAATTTGGCTCATAATCAATCGTATCTATACATAATTGACTTAATAATATCAATAAATGCAAAAAAATCCAATTCCAATACTTAATTATAGCTTTCTAATCATTCTTCCCAAAAAGTCAAAAATCTACCTCGGGCCCGCTTGGTCAAAAAATGAGGTTCGGACCAAAACTCGATCATCCATTCACCCACGAGCCCGAATATATAATTTGTTATGAAATCCGACCCCAAAACGAGGTCAAATTCCCAAATAATCATAAAGCCCTTACTTTACCCAAATTCCTAATTTTTTACCCTTAATCATATTTTTTAGGCCTAGAAATCTAGTGGGTGTCGATAAAAATGGAAGAAAACAAGTCAAAGATTACTTACCCAAGAGGTTATGGTGAATACGTTCTACAAAAATCGCCCAAGAGATGTGGAGAAGAAGAAGTTTGTGAAAAATGGGTTAAATCCCATAATGCATTCTATTTCTGGACTTTTAAAATAACTGGGTGGATTTGGTCATCGCGTTCGCGATGAGTTAGGTCTGACAGACCTTCCCGTTCACGACATTGGGCTCGCGTTCGCGAAGCTTTGACCTCACGAGCCTTTGCGTTTGCGGGCCAGTGGCCGCGTTCGCGTAGAGTAAAAAGTGAACCCCTCTCCCAGGCCTTTAACCTTATGCGTTCGCGAGTGCTTGGCTGCGTTCGCGAACTGTATCTCCCTTTTGCTCGCGTTGTGTTACCAGCTTCGTGTTCGCGAAGAAGAACTTTGGCACCTGGGAGATTTTCCTTACGCGTTTGGGAGTGGACCCACGCGAACACGAAGAACAAAATCCCTGTGCACTGAACAACAAAAACCTGCAACTTTTTATGAGTTCAAAAGTTCCCGAAATATCCGAAACTCACCGAACCCTCGGGGCTCGAATCCAAACATACGTACTAACTCAAAATATCATATGAACTTATCTGTGCGATCAAATTGCCAAAATAACATCATGAACATCAAATTAAATCTCAAAACTAATGAAATTTCTTAAAACTTCTTTAAACTTCAATTGTTGCATTTATGGTCCGAATCACGTCAAATGGATTCCGTTTCTTACCAAACTGCACCGAGCTCCGGAACCTGTACTGAGCTCCGGAACCATAATGCGGGCCCGATACCACAAATTTCATATAGCATTTCATTTTTAAAAACCTTTATATTTTTCAGAAAACAATTTCTCTTAAAAGTCCATTTCTCGGACTTGGGACCTTAGAATTTGATTCCGGGCATACGTCCAAGTTCCATATTTTTCCACGGATCCTTCAGGACCGTTAAATCATGGGTTTGGGTCTGTTTACCCAAAATATTAACTGAAGTCAACTTAAATTCATTTTAAGCTAAAATTTCAATATTTTTATAGATTTTTCACATAATAGCTTTCCGGCTATGCGCCCAGACTGCGCATGCAAATCGAAGTGAATCTTAAAGAGGTTTTTAAGGCCTCGAACGTAGAATTTATTTTAAAAATAAGTGATGACCTTTTGGGTCATCACATTCTCCACCTCTAAAATAATCGTTAGACCTCGAACGGACATAAGAAGGAAGTACGTGAGTTGGGAAAAAGATGGGGATAATGGCTCTGCATATCAGACTCGGACTCTCAGGTCGATACGTCAGTAGGCTGATCTCTCCACTGAGCACGAACCGAAGGAAAACTCTTCGACCTCAACTGACGAACCTGTCGGTCTAGAATAGCTTCCGGCTCCTCCTCGTAAGACAAGTCCTTGTCCAAATGGATAGTGCTGAAATCTAACACGTGGGTTAGATCGTCGTGATATCTCCGAAGCATGGACACATTAAACACTGGATGTACGACTGATAAGCTAGGAGGCAATGCAAGTCTATAAGCCACATCTCCCACTCGATCAAGAATCTCAAACGGGCCATTGAACCTAGGGCTAAGCTTAACCTTCTTCCCGAATCTCATCACGCCCTTCATAAGCGACACTCGGAGCAATACCCGCTCACCAACCATAAAAGCCACATCTCGAATCTTGCGGTCTTCATAACTCTTTTTCCAGAAATGTGAGGTAAACTGTGTATCTCAGTCCGAAATAATAAACTTGGGCACACCATGAAGACGCACAATCTCCCAGATATAGATCTCAGCTAACCTCTCGGATGAATAGAAGACTTCACAGGAATGAAATACACTAACTTGGTCAGCCTATCAACAATATCCCATACTGAATCAAATTTCTTCTGAGTCTGTGGGAGTCCAACAACGAAGTCCATAATGATCCGCTTCCATTTCCACTCAGGAATCTCAATCTTCTGGAACAAACCACCAGGCTTCTGATGCTCATACTTAACCTGCTGGCAATTCAAACATTGAGCCACATATGCAACGATATCCTTCTTCATTCTCAGCCACCAATAATACTCCCGCAAATCCTGATACATCGGCGCCCGGATGAATAGAGTACCGGGAGCTATGGGCCTCCTTTAAAATCAACTCTCGTAGCCCATCTACATTAGGAACACAAACTCGACCCTGCAATCTAAAAACTCCATCACCACCTAAGGTAACCTGCTTGGCACCTCCGTGCTGCACCGTGTCTCTAAGGACACATAAGTGGGATCGTCATACTGCTGATCATGGATATGCTCCAATAAAGAATAACGAGCGACCGTGCAAGCTAACACACGACTGGGCTCAGTAACATCCAGCCTCATGAACTGATTGGCCAAGGCCTGAACTTCCAAAGCAAGCGGTCTCTCACCAACCAGAATATAAGCAAGACTACCCATACTTGCTAACTTCATACTTAAAGCATCGGCCAACACATTTGCCTTTCTCATATGATATAAGATAGTGATATCATAGTCTTTCAACAACTCCAAGCACCTCTTCTGCCTCAAATTTAACTCTTTCTGCTTGAACAAGTACTGCAGACTCTTATGATCCGTGAACACCTCGCATGCCACACCATACAAATAATGCCTCCAAATCTTCAATGCGTGAACAATGGCTGCTAACTCCAAATCATGAACCGGATAGTTATTCTCATGAATCTTCAACTTCCGTGAAGCATAAGCAATAACCTTGCCATCCTGCATCAACACTGCACCAAGCCCAATATGAGATGCATCACAACAGACTGTATATGGACCTAAACCTATGGGCAAAACCAATACCAGTGCGTAGTCAAAGATGTCTTAAGTTTCTGAAAGCTTACCTCACACTCGTTTGAACATCTGAACTGGGCACCCTTCTGGGTTAACCTGGTCATCAGGGCTGCGATAGATGAAAACCCCTCCACAAACCGATGATAGTAGCCTACCAACCCCAAGAAACTCCGAATCTCTATAGTTGATGCTGGTCTAGGCCAAACCTTGACTGCCCCAATCTTCTTTGGATCAACTTGAATACCCTCTGCTGATACAAAATGACCCAAAAATGCAACTGAACTCAACCAGAACTCATGCTTTAAAAACTTAGCATACAACTGACTATCCCTTAGAGTCTGAAGAACCACTCGAAGGTGCTGCTCGTGCTCCTCCTAGCTGCGGGAGTATATCAAAATATCATCAATGAAGACTATAACGAACGAATCTAGATAAGGCCTGGACACTCGGTTCATCAAATCCATAAAAGCTGCTGGGGAATTTGTCAACCCGAATGACATCACCAAGAACTCATAATGCATGTACCGGGTGCGAAAAGCTTACTTAGGGACATCGAATACCCTAATCCTTAACTGATGGTAGCCAGATCTCAAGTCAATCTTTGAAAATACCTTGGCACCCTGAAGCTGGTCGAGTAGATCATCAATCCTCGGCAACGGATACTTATTCTTGATTGTGACCTTGTTCAATTGCCGGTAATCAATACACATTCTCATCGACCCATCCTTCTTCTTAACAAACAACACTGGCGCACCCCAAGGCGAAACACTAGTTCCAATAAAACCCTTCTCAGGCAAGTCTTGCAATTTCTCCTTCAACTCTTTCAACTCAAGCGGGGCCATACGATACCGCGGAATAGAAATGGGCTGAGTGCCCAGAGCCAAATCAATATAGAAGTCAATATCCCTGTCGGGTGGCATACCCGGCAGGTATGAAGGAAATACCTTAGGAAACTCCCGAACAATGGGCACATAATAAATAGAAAGGACCTCAGCAATAGAATTGCGAACATAAGTCAAATAGGCCAAACATCCCTTCTCGACCATACATTGAGCCTTTACATATGAGATAACACTATGGGTGGAATGACCATGAGTCCCTCTCCACTCTAAACGAGGCAAACCCGATAAGGCTAAGGTTACAGTCTTGGCATAACAGTCCAGGATAACATAGTAAGATGATAACCAGTCCATACCCAATGTAACATCAAAATCAACCATATCCAGAAGCAACAAATATACATGAGTCTCCAGACCCCCAATCAGCACAATACAAGAACGATGGATTCGATCTACCACTAGAATCACCCACCGATGTAGAAACATATACAGGGACACTCAAGGAATCACTAGGAAGGACCAGATACGGTGCAAAATAAGATAACATATACGAGTTGGTAGACCCTAGATAAAATAAAACTGAAGCATCTCTGCCACAAACCAGAAAACTACTTGTAATAACTACATCGGAAGCCTCAACCTCAAGCCTGGCTGGAAGAGCATAAAATCAGGGCTGGGCCCCACCACCCTAGACTACATCTCTAGGACGGCCTGCAGCTGGCTAGCCTCCACCTCTAGCGGTCTGAGCTCCACCTCTATCTCCACCTCTAGCACCTCTACCACCACCTCTAGCTGGTTGGGCGGGCTGTGGAACACCTGGTGCCTGGACCATAGCACGGGAACCCTGCGGCAGAGACTGAGTACACACCAATCTTGGACAAGCCCTCCGAATATGACCATACTCACCACACTCACAGCATCTACCTGAGTGTTGTGACTGAGAAACTGAGACTGACCCTAGCGACCTTAATGACCACCCCGAAAACTCTAGAGCGGCGGTGCACTAATAAAAGCTGGCAGTGCACTATAGGGCTGCTAATCAGAATACTGCATATGAGAACCACGGCCACCTGAAGCACCGTGAGATACCTGTAGTGCGGACTGAAAGGCCTTGGAGGATGGCCTTTACCATACGAATACCTGCCTCCAAACTAGGCACCACTGAATCTGCCTAAATGACGGGGCCTCTTGTCCGACCCGTAACCACCTCCTTGTGAAAGAACCATTTCCACTCTCCTGGCAACATTGGCCGCCTGTTGGAAAGTAATCTCACTCCCAGTCTCCCTAGCCATCTAAAGTCGAATCAGCTTTATAAGCCCCTCAATGAACCTCCTTTCTCTCTCTCTCTCTCTCTCTCTCTCTCTCTCTCTCTCTCTCTCTCTCTCTCTCCTTCTCTCTCTCTCTCTCTCTCTTTCTCGGTGAGAAGTATGAAAAGAGCATGATGATCCAAGTCGATGAATCTGGTCTCATACTAAGTAACAGTTGTCGACGCCCTATTTTTTCCCAAACAGGGTTCGGAATCGGGTATACGATATTTGGGAGGACAATTGTATTCCCTTGCGAGAATTGGGTTTTTTGTTTGAGTTTGAAGAGTCGCCACCTAATGATTATAGTGCATTAGGATACTTTTAAGAAAGAATTGAGATGAAGAACCAGAGTTTGGGTAAGGGCAAGAAATTATCTTGAGGGGAAGGTATTAGGCACCCCTCAAGATCCACTAGTGTGGTTCCCGGCCATATTACAATTATGACTTTAAGCAATAAAGAAGATAAGTAGAAAATAAAGAAGAGAGTTTTCACATAGTATTGCAAACAAGTTTAAGAGTTTGAAAAAGAAAAAGGAGTAGAAAATACAAGATGTTGGTTTAAAGGAAAACTTAAAGAAAAGAACAAATAAAAAGGTGAAAGGGGTCCTAGGTTTGTAAATAATATGGATCACATCAATGCAATATCCAGCAATAACTCCTCAAAAAAGGGGTCGTACGTGATATTAGAGCACCGGCCATCATATCCATATTCTATCCTTCCCATCCCGTTAAGGTATTAAAGCGTGGAATGTCTCGTTACTTATTGCATGCTAGTACCCCTCCTAATCTTATTAGTCCCAGAGGCGTTTGGACTACTAGTCCTAAAGGGAGAGGGTTTTGGGTCTTTTTGAGAGTTTTCAAAGGACAAAATACTAAGGCATCAATCAAAACACATAATGCAAGTAAAAGGGGAGAGCAAATAAGGAAATAGGGCTCAAGTAAGCCTCCTTAAATCAGCTAAAGCCATAGAGTTTAGCATGTCTTGCGCGTACTGGTTTGGTCTTAAATTAAATTAAAGCAATAAGAGGACTAGTTCAACACATATTTTTAGACAGGAAGTCTACATTAGGCTCACTCGAATGCAGTTGTCTAAGACTGATCCAATTGATTAGTTAACCCTTTTTGTCTATGTGCTGGAAAGACCTACTGGTTTTTAAAACATAGGCCAATTTTAAAGAAAATTACAAAGTAAAAATAGGTTTAAGAAAAAGATACTGGTTTGTTACAAAAGTGGTTTAACAACTAAAAAAATGAGTTTCAGGGGACAGTCTGGTTAGAAAAAGAAAAGAGTTGCCAATTTTAACAAAAGAACTGAGTTGTAGACTGATTAGAAGAGATTTGTCAGATAAATATAAAGGAATGACTTTAGGTTGATTTTAAAAAAAATGTTTACCAGAGTTAACGAGAGTAAGTTTTAGAAAGAATGCACTGATTTGATTGTGTGAAAAAAGTTTTAAGAGTTCAGAAAGGGTGTAGGAAGTTGTTTGTTTTAGTAAAATCGATACTGTTTTAAACAAGTGAGACAACTCTGGTTCGAAATTCCTATAGGCATGCTTTCTATATGTTACTGCTTCTTGATACCTTTTCAAATACTAATAGAAAACCTTATAAACAATGATATCTATATTCCATTTTATTATTAAACCTAATTGTTTGCCTAACGACATTATTATATGCAAGCATACAAACTCTATAGGCATGGTATCTATATGCATAATTGCAGAATTCAGACGTTAAATCCTATAGGCATGCTTTCTACGTGTGAAGTTGCAAAAATTAGAAATTAAATCCTATAGGTATGTTTTCTACCCTTTTTGCATAAAAGTAACCCCTTCCCTTTTTCACTAAATTCCCATGAGTTTATACAAATTATTACAGACCAGTAGAATAAGACTGAAATTAAAAGTACATCAGGAGCTATCAGCTACATCCGAGCAGCCTAATTCAGACTTAATGTCTAATAATATGAGATTGAACCACTTCTGAGATCAAGATTTCCAAAGACTTCTCTTATCTAGGGTGTTTCATAGATCCAAGGAGTTTTAGGAACCCCAGGCAATGCTTACACCCAAGATATTAATCAGTATGAGTTATAGTGCAGTGTGGAAGAGCCAGCCCTCAGGTGTCCAAGTTCAGAGGGAGCTCATGGATCCCAAGACAAGGCTCACAAG
>MU705410.1:17327-30529 GCA_026770625.1 Nicotiana glauca | reverse complement strand
ACCTCGTTCTAAATTGGGAAAGACTCTAAACAGAAGAGAAGCTACACGAAGTGCACCCTTCTCCATGATGTAAAATACTCAGAAAGAGGTAGGGATTCGCGATAAGTTATATACAATTCAACAAATATTAAAGCGGTAAAACATTTAGTACATAAGACATGAACATGTAGCAAAATCAAATAAAGCCAAATATAACAATTTAACTGAGCTTGAATTCTTGAACCCTGAACCAAAATTCTGGGTTCTTGTCACCAGTGGAGTCGCCAGAGCTGTCACACCTCCTTTTTCACGCTTTACACCCCGTGAAGAGCATAATAAAAGGAGTTTTTCCAATTAAAGGACAATCGAAACGGGATTCGTTTATTAAGAGATTCAGAGTTGCCACTT
Organism: Nicotiana glauca; assembly: GCA_026770625.1. Lineage (NCBI taxonomy): Eukaryota > Viridiplantae > Streptophyta > Magnoliopsida > Solanales > Solanaceae > Nicotiana > Nicotiana glauca. The sequence continues at coordinate 30,142 of MU705410.1, read as the reverse complement.
GGGAGATTTATGTCGTCCCAAGTCACCGGTTTGTATCCCGAATCGAGGAAAGGGTTTGACTCCGTTTAACAGTCGCAAACCAGAAATCCGGGTAAGGAATTCTGTTAACCCGGGAGAAGGTATGAGGCATTCCCGAGTTTCGTGGTTCTAGCACGGTCGCTCAACTGCTATATTTGGCATAATTATCTGATTTTAGAACATGTTCAAACCTATGTGCATTTTACCTTCTAACCGCTTTTAATTAGATTTTTAAGAAATTGAACATCGTTTAAAACATATTTTTGGATCACGTCACATGAAATGCACCCGGATCCTCGATACATTTTATTCAACGTTTTGGGACTTGGATTTGGGTCGCATGAAATGCACACCCGAATTTAGGAAGGTAAGATTATTAAAAAATACGCCTAAAGCAACTAACGTGTTATTAACTTTGCGGGAGGCCGTGAAAATTCGCTAAACGACACGTCCCGAATTCTAAGTATTTTAATATAGTAATTAAAGAGGGTCACGTAGTTTGTGATTTTGGTGCGGCGCACCTCAATTTGTTTTAAATGCCAACCTAAAAGAACTACGATTTTCTATTAAAGATTGTCTTTAAAAGGGCCCTAATTAATTAGCATCGTTAATTACTATTACTAGAAAACCTTTCGCGGAAGTCGAGCTTCAAACTCAAGTCCACACTTGGACAAGAGGAAAACCTCCTAATTCAAATATGCTACCTAGCTTGGAAGGCCCAAAACCCGTATTACTATTAAGAAAAAGAATGATCGAAGTTGCGCGAACGCGTACTCCAAATTAATTTAGGATCATGGTTATGGTACGCGAACGTATATGCAACCACAATCATTTTTTAAATTTGCTATGAAATATTAGTCATCTTTATATCTAAGTTAATACGAGGGCCATGCAATAGAATTATTCAAAAAAAGAGCACGAAGTAAATCAATTTTGGAAAAATAGCTAGCTTAGGGTGTTGATAAGCATGATAGACTAAAATTAATTGGCCTAAAATTTCCAAGTTGTTAGAGTTCCACAGGCAACTTATACTATTCATCTATATCACCTGTTATTCCTTTAAACAAACCTAAGAATTTAAACAAATATTAAAGCATGTATCTAGGTGACTTTTTATCCACAATTATCTTTATAGCAGACTCATAAGAATATATATTCGAAACAACTCTAAATACTAGGACAACTTAATGAATACTAATAGAAGCATGCAGTTACCTGATTTTGGAAGATAATTCTACTCTCGAGATCATCTTTTCGAGAGTGAATCCATGTATTAGCACTAAAGAATATAGGGCCTTCATTAAAGTTATGAACAATAATCTCGCACATAAGACTCCGCAACCTTTCCCGATTTGGTAGCTTCAAAATTGAGTTTTAATTTTTTATTAAATGAACTGAGTTGTAAATACAAGCCTAGCAACTGGACAATTCAGGATCGGAGATTTCGCCGGCATCGACGAGTGGAACCAGCGACCGGAGACCTCAAATGGTGATCTCAAACAGAACTCACATCAGAAGCTTTGAACGGATCTCACCGGATTCAACTCGGCTGAGCTCGGACCAGAAATAGAAAACTCGATTGGAGCCTCGTTGGCAACCGAAAATGGGCGGCGATTCCTCGAACGGACCTATAATTCTGTATGGCCAGTCAAGGTTGTTTTCTGTGGAGGCTGTCGGATTTGGCTCTTCCGTATCGCCGACTGATTTTTATTGACTTGATTGGATTTTGTTAAGAAATATTCTACGAATTTTTCAATGCCTAGACTCTTCCCATGAGTTTTTGAAAATATATTAGTCAGTTAATGGAAACCAAAGAAGATGGGGTATCCTCAATTGCCGCTCCTCTTTTGGAATTTAGGCGTGTAGGTGTTTTTGATGTGTGTGGGGAAGGTCTTTTGGGGGGGAAATATTTTGGAAAAGGTCTTTTGAAGGGAAAATATTTTGGGAAAGGTCTTTTGGAGGAAAATATTTTGGGGGAAGGTTTTTAGGGGGGGAAATATTTTGGGGGAAGGAAAAGGCTTTTGGGGGTGAAATATTTTTGGGGGAAGGTTCTTTCAAATTTTTATTCCCAATTTCTTTTTATCTTCTTTTTTATTAAAAGTCCTAGAATTAAAAACCTAAATTATCTAAAATTATACTAATTATGAAAAATATAAAAACTACTTAATCATAAATTAGAAGAGCAAAATCAACAAAAGGAAAATGTGTAAAAATAAAATATTTTTGTGAATTTTAATTTGTATGAAAACGAAATGACTTACGATAAAACCTAAATTCTATGCAAGATGTTTCTTGGTATTTATTATTATGATTTTAAAATATTAAAATGCATGAAATGCAACTAAACAAAGGAAAATTCCAAAAAAATCAATAAAAATTATTTTGATCTATTTTTAGGAGTTATCTTCATGTAGGGCAAAAATCACGTGCTCACACCAAGAGATCCCCGAATTGCTATCGAGGATACCAAGAGAGCCTCGGGATACCAAGAGATCCCCGGATTGCTATTGAGGATACCAAGAGATCCTCGGGATACCAAGTGATCCCCGAATTGCTATAGAGGATACTAAGAGATCTTTGGGATACCAAGAGATCCCTCGGTTATATGATGAGGATAGCAAGAGATCCTCGGGATACCAAGAGAACTCTCGTTATCATGCTTGTTGTGAGCAGCATTTCCTTGTATTGCCTTGTTTCTACTTTCTATTACTGTATTCCTTATTTATCCTGTCTAGATCCTCGTTGTAGACTTTATTTATACTATTTTTCTTATCCTATCATTTATATTTTTTTTATATCAGTAGGTCCCTGACCTTCCTCGTCACTACCCAAGCGAGGTTAGGCTTGGCACTTACTGAGTACTGTTGTGGTGTACTCATGCCTGTGCAGATCCAGGTAGCTCTGCCCAGGCGTATCATTCTCGAGGCGGAGAGATCTATCAGAGATTTCAAGGTACATATGCTGCGTCCGCAGACCTGGAGTCTCTTTCTTATTCTAGCTTTAGCAGTTAGTTTTTTTTCCTTTCCGTACTGTTCGTTTTAGACATTTTGGAGTTAGGGCTATGTGTTTACTTTCTATTACCTATGTTCCCGTGAGTTTTCGGGTTTTGGGTGATATTGTAGACTTCCGCATTATTGAGTTGTATATGTCGAGCGGTATCCATATACAGTTTTCTTTTATTTGTTTAGTTTTTAATTAATTATTCCGCAAGCCATGCTATTTTCCGCATTATTAGGCTTACCTAGTTATAGGGACTAGGTGCCATCACGACATGTTCACGGAGGGCGAACTGGGGTCGTGAAAAGTTGGTATAAGAGCTTTAGGTTCATAAGAGTTACGGAACACAGGCCGATTTATTAGAGTCTCATTGATCGGTACGGTGGCGTCTGTACTTATCTATGAGAGGCTATGTAACTGTTAGGAAAAATTTTCATTTCATTTGGTTTCCTTGTTTAAACTTCTATCTTCTATTCTCTCACATATGGTGAGGACACGTGCTACTCGAGATGATCAGACACCCGCGCCCCCTACTACAGCCGTTAGAGGCCGGGGCTAGGGTAAAGGTAGAGGACGCACACGTGGTGCAACTAGAGCACCTGCGCGAGCTGCTGATAAGGCACCGCCAGCAGATCCAGCTGAAGCCCAGGCACCTGGCACATCTACTACTACAACTACTACTCCAGCTCTTCAGGAGACTTTGGCGCAGTTCATACGTATGTACACCACCTTGGCTCAGGCAGGGTGTTTCCCTTTGCTGCAGCCACATCTCGGGCTGGGGGAGGAGCACAGACTCACGTCGTCCGCACTCCTGAATAGCGAGTGCATGTTGAGCAGGTTCCCGAGATTATTCCCGTACCGCCTGCAGTGCCCGTTTAGCCCGAGGACAGGGCAACGACTTCTGAGGATGATTAACTGAGGCTTGAGAGGTTCAAGAAGTACAAGCCTCTTTTATTCAGTGGATTAGCATCAGACGATGCTTTGGGATTTCTAGAGGAGTGCCACCGTATTCTTCGCACTATGGGCATAGTAGAGTCCTGCGGGGTTTCTTTTACTGCCTTCCAGCTTCAGGGAACCGCCTATGATTGGTGGCGCACTTATGAGATAAACAGTCCAGCCGAGGCTGCCTCACTAACCTGGACCTAGCTCTCAGATATGTTCATGAGAGAGTTTGTCCCTCGGAGTCTCAGGGACGCATGGTGCACAGAGTTTGAGCATCTGCGCCAGGGTACTATGACTGTTTTGGAGTATGCTATCCGCTATACCAGGTTGGCCAGGCATGTATCGGCCTTTGTTTCTACAGTTCGTGAGAGAGTTCGCAGGTTCATTGAGGGTCTTACCCCACCCATCAGATCTATCATGGCTCGAGAGTTGGAGATGGACATCCCTTATCAGTAGGTAGTGAGCACTGCTAGGAGGATCGAGGGTATGCTCGCCAGGGAGTGAGTAGAGAGAGAGGCCAAGAGGTCTCGAGAGTTGGGTCACTACTCCGGTGCCCGTACCCCAGCAACAGGTCGTCATGGTAGGGGTTATGTGGGTCGCCTCATTTATTTAGCTATTCCAGCAGCCAATAGTGCTCCAGCTTCGCCTATACCTCAGGAGCCTTACTATGCACCTCCAGTTTCTAGTGCGCCTCCAGCGGGGGTTGCTTTCAGAGGTCAGTCCAGCAGATCTAGCCCGATCCAGTCACAACCACTGCACCCTCCCATAGCTTGTTTTGAGTATGGTTACACTCGCCATGTGGGGAGGGATTGACCTAGACTTGGGAGGAGTGCAACCCTATAGACTTCTCAGCCGCAGCGTGTTCAGAAGAGTTCTCAAGCCATGATTACAGCTCCAGCTGCTACCCCATCTGCCCAGTCGGCTAGGGGCGGAGGTCAGGGAGATAGAGGCTACCCTCTAGAGAGGGGCTGGGCCAAATAGTATGCTATTCCTGCTCGTACTGAGGTTATTTCCTCTGATTCCGTCATTACATGTATTATACTGGTTTGTCATAGAGAGGCATCGGTTTTATTCGATCTGGGATCTACTTATTCTTATGTGTCTTCTTACTTTGCTCCGCATTTGGGTGTGCCTCGCGATTCTTTGAGTGCCCCTGTTTATATTTTTACTCCTGTGGGGGATTCTCTTGTTGTGGACCGTGTTAATCGATCATGTCTGGTTACTATTCGTTGTTTTGAGAACAGAGTAGATTTATTGTTACTCGGTATGGTTGACTTTGATATTATCTTGGGCATGGACTGGTTGTCACCCCATTTTTCTATTTTTGATTGTCACGCCAAGACCGTGATGCTGACTATGCTAGGTTTCTGTGTGTTGTGTGGAGTGGTACTTTAGATCACACTCCCAGTAGAGTTATCTCTCTCCTTAAAGCTCAACGTATGGTTGGGAAGTGGTGTGCCGCGTATTAAGCTTATGTGAGAGATGTCACTGTTGATACCCCTTCTATTGATTCAGTCCTAGTGGTACAGGATTATCCCGTTGTGTTTCCAGCTGATCTTCTGGGCATGTTGCCCGATAGAGATATTGATTTTGGCATTGATTTGTTGTCGGGCACTCAGCCCATTTCCATCCCTCCGTACCGTATGGCTCCTCCTAAGTTGAAGGACCAGTGTTTCACCATGGGGTGCTCCTGTCTTGTTTGTGAAGAAAAATTATGATTCCATGCGTATGTGTATTGATTATTGCGAGTTGAACGAGGTTACAGTGAAGAACCATTATCCTTTGCCTCGTATTGAGGATCTGTTTGACTATCTTCAGGGCGCACACGTGTTTTCTAAGATTTACTTGCGCTCAGGTTACCATCAATTGAAGATTGAGGAGCCAGATATCCCGTAGACTGCCTTCAGGACTCGATATAGCCATTACGAGTACCTTGTTATGTTATTTGGGCTGACTAATGCCCCAGCAACTTTTATGCATTTGATGCACAGTGTGTTCAGGCCATATCTCGACTCATTCATCATTGTTTTTATAGATGATATTCTTGTCTACTCCCAAAGTCGGGAAGAGCATGAGCATCACCTGAGGATGTTGCTTCAGACCCTGAGAGAGAAGACGTTATATGCAAAGTTCTCGAAATGTGATTTTTGATTGAGTTTTGTGGCATTTTTAGGCCACGTGGTATCGAGTGAGGGCATTCGGGTGGATCCGAAGAAGGTGGAGGCGGTGCAGAGTTGGCCTAGGCTCTTCTCAGCTACAGATATTCATAGTTTCCTTGACTTGGCGGGCTACTACCATCATTTTGTGGAGGGGTTTTCATCGATTGCGGCCCCTATGACTAGATAGACCCAGAAGGGTGCCCCATTTCAGGGGACAGAGGAGTTTGAGACGAGCTTTTAGAAGCTCAAGATAGCTTTGACTACAGCCCCAATTTTGATGTTGCCTAGCGGTTCAGGGTCTTATATTGTCTATTGTGATGCCTCGAGAGTTGGCCTAGGGGCGGTGTTGATGTAGGACGGTAGGGTGATTGCCTACGCGTCCAGACAGTTGAAGATACATGAGAAGAATTACCCTGTCCACGACCTTGAGCTAGCTGCTATTGTTCATGCCTTGAAAATTTGGTGTCATTATTTGTACGGTGTGCCTTGTGAGATCTATACTGACCATCGGAGTTTGAAGCACTTGTTCAAGGAAAAGGATCTAAATATGCGTCAGAGGAGGTGGTTAAATTTGCTGAAGGATTATGATATTACTATTCTGTATCACCCGAGCAAGGATAATGTGGTGGCGGATGCCTTGAGTCACCGGGCGGAGAGTTTGGCATATTTACCAGCGTCAGAGAGGCCTATGGTGATGGATGCTCAGGCCTTAGCCAGCTAGTTTGTGAGATTGGATCTTTCGGAGCCTAGTCAGGTTCTAGCTTACATGGTTTCATGGTCTTCCTTATTTGATCATATCAGGGAGCGGCAATATGATGGCCCTCACTTGCTTGTCCTTAAGGACAAGGTTCATCGTGGTGATGCCAGAGATGTGACCATCGGAGATGATGGGGTATTGAGGCTGCAGGGCCGGATTTGTGTGCCAAATGTTGATGAGTTTCAAGAGTTGATTTTAGCAGAAGCCCATAGTTCGTGGTATTCCATCCATTCGGGTGCCGCGAAGATGTATCAGGACTTGAGGTAACACTATTGGTAGAGATGGATGAAGAAAGATATAGTTGGGTATGTGTCTAGATGCCTTAACTGCCAGTAGGTGAAGTATGAGCACCAGTGACAGGGTGGGTTGCTTCAGCAGATAGAGATTCCGGAGTGAAAATGGGAGCGCATCACCATGGACTTTGTATCTGGACTCCCACAGACCTTGTAGAAGTTTGATGCCCATTTGGGTTATTGTGGATCGGCTGACCAAGTCCGCTCATTTCATTCTTGTGTGTACCACTTATTCATCATAGCAGTTGGCGGAGATTTACATCCAGGAGATCGTCCGTCTGCATGGTATTCTAGTTTCTATTATTTCAGATAGAGGTACTCAGTTTACATCGCGGTTCTGGAGAGCCGTGCAGCAGGAGCTAGGTACTCGGGTGGAGATGAGCACAACATTTCACCCCCAGACGGATGGACAGTTCGAGCGCACTATTCAGATTCTTGAGGATATGCTCCGTGCGTGTGTGATTGAGTTTGGAGAGTCCTGGGATCAGTTATTGCCATTGGCGGAGTTTACTTACAACAACAGTTATCAGTCCAACATTCAGATGGCATTGTATGAGGCTTTATATGGTAGGGGGTATAGATCTCTGGTGGGTTGGTTTGAGCCGGGTAAGGCCAGGCTATTGGGCACAGAGTTGGTTTAGGACGCATTGGAGAAGGTTAAGTTGATACAGGATAGACTCCGTACCGCCCAGTCCAGACAAAAGAGGTATGCGGACAGGAAGGTTCGTATTGTTTCATATATGGTTGGTGAGCGGGTTCTGCTTTGCATTTCACCTATGAAAGGCGTCATGAGGTTTGGGAAGAAAGGGAAGTTGAGTCCGAGGTTTATTGACCCTTTTGATATTTTGAGGCGAGTTGGGGAGGTTGCTTATGAGCTTGACTTGCCTCCCAGTTTGGCCGGGGTTCATTCGATATTTCATGTTTCGATGCTCCGGAGATATCACGGTGACCCGTCGCACGTGTTGGATTTAAGTTCAGTCCAGTTGGACAAGGATCTATCATATGTTGAGGAGCCAATGGTTATATTGGACAAGCATATCAGAAAGTTGAGGTCGAAGAACATTGCTTCAGTAAAGGTTCAGTGGCGGGGTCAACCGGCCGAGAAGGCGACTTGGGATATCGAGTGGGATATGCGCAGCCGGTACACTCATCTTTTCACTACTTCAGGTATGTTCTCTATGCTCGTTCGAGGACGAACGAATGTTTAATGTAGGAGGATGTGATGACCCGGCCGATTGTCTTAAGAATTAATGCCCCGATCCCCTATTAACTGCTTTCCCCAAGTTTATTTATGCTAATTTGAATTGCCAGGATATTCGGTTTTGAGTTTCGGAGAGTTTTGGGACACAGTCCCTAAATGAGAGCTTAATTGTTGGAAAGTTATCTGTAGTTGGAATAGTGTGAAGACGGCCTCGAAAGTGAAATCTGATGGTTCCGTTAGCTCCGTTAGGTAATTTCGGGGTTGGGAGCGTGTTCGAAATATGTTTTGGAGGTCCGTAACTGATTTAGGCTTGAAATGCCGAAGTTTGAGTTTTTGAAGTTTCCAGTCCGATAGTGAGATTTTGATCCGATAGTCGGAATAGAATTCCGGAAGTTGCAGTAGCTCCGTCATGTCATTTAGGATGTGTTATAAAATTTCAGGTCATCCGGATGAGGTTTGGTTAGGTTTTTGATCAAAAATGTATTTTGATAGAATTTGAAGTTCTTAGGCTCAAATCCTTGATTTAATCGAGTTTCCGACGTTGTTTTAGGTAGGTTAAGGGTTGGTACAAGTTTGAATGAGGTATTAGGTATTATTGGTGCTTTTGGTTGAGGTCCCGTGGGCCTCAGGATGAATTCGGATGGTTGGCGGAAGGTTTTGGAGTTGAAGGGCTGTTGAAGTTTTTTTTCTGGTACCTCTCATAACCGCACCTGCGGTTTGGGTCCTGCAGGTGCGGAATCGCAAAACCGGCCTTTCCATCGCAGGAGTGGAATTAGGTGCTCCCTCAGCTTTCCACAAGTGCGAATGTTTTATCGCAGATGCGGTTTCGCACCTGCGAGATCATCATCGCAGATGCGGCCCCTGGGCTAATTGTTTGAAACCACAGAAGCGATATATATCCCACAGAAGCGGAACGGAAGGTGCGGTATGAAACCGCAGACGAAGAATCTGGTAACTTAAGGGAAAAGCCGAAGAAGCGGCACATGGTCTGCAGAAGCGGGACCGCAGGTGCAATCCCTTGACCGCAAAAGCGGAAACCACTGGAGTGAAATATGAAATACGAGGGTTTAGTTTCAAAAGTTGGAAAATCAAATTGGAGCTCGGGAGAGGGCGATTTTGAGAGGGTTTTGAAGAGGAGATCATTGGGTAACATTTATTTAACCTTTTCTAGTTATATTCCATCAATCTTTAGTTAATTTCAACATTTAATTTTGAAATTTTGGTAGAAATTGGGGGAAACATTCTTAGACCTTTAATTGAGGATTTGAGAGGTGATTTGGACTCCGATTTCAGTATTCTTATTATGTATAGACTCGTGAGAGTACGCGGGTTCTAAAAATGTTAATTTCATCCAATTCCAAGACGTTGGCCTGAGGGGCATTTTGGTTATTTTACTAATTTTGCGTCTTAGCTTTAAATTAAATATTATAATGAGTTGCTTGAGATGTTATTTACGATATATAATTGAATTGAATAGATTTGGGCCATTTGGAGTCAGATACTCGTGGCAAAGGCGTGGTTTCTAGTTGATTTTTGTGTCGGTTCGAGATAAGTGGTTTGTCTAACCTTGTGTGGGGGACCTTTTCCCCTTAGGACATGACATTTGAGATTTGGATGCCTTGTAAGTGAGGTAACGAGCGCGTACTTGAGTTAATTGTTAAAAAATCTATTTTTAGTTGAAGTATTTCAATTGAGTTTTCTTGCTTATCTGTTTATCCTAATTGTAAACTTTTCCTGTGTCAGCTTAGAGAAGCATGTTTAGTTGACTTACTTCTCTATTTGCTTAAACTGTCTTGTTTGTACTCCGTGAAGCATGTTAGACTAGAATTTACTATTAATTGTTACGAGTTTAGTATTTTTCTTGTTTGTTTGAGCTGATATAGTATGTTTTAAATTTGGGGTGGCATCTCGGGAGATTCCCTGTACGTGATATATTCTGGACTAAGAGTGGGGATACCAAAATATCCTTGAATTGCTATCAAGGATACCAAGAGATCCCCGGATTTCTATTGAGGATACCAAGAGATCCTCGGGATACCAAGAGATCCCCCGGTTATACGGTGAGGATATCAAGAGATCCTCGAGATACCAAGAGATCCCCGGTTATCATTCTTGTTGTGAACAGCATTTCCTTGTATTGCCTTGTTTCTACTTTCTATTAATGTTTTCCTTATTTATCCTGTCTACATCCTTGTTGTAGACTTTATCTATACTGTTTTTTTCTTATCATATCATTTATATTATTTTATCTCAGTAGGGCCTTGACCTTCCTCGTCACTACCCAGCCGAGGTTAGGCTTGGCACTTACTGAGTACCGTTGTGGTGTACTCATGCCCCTTCTACGCATGTTTTTTATGTGCAGATCCAGGTAACTCTGCCCAGGCGTATCATCCTTGAGGCGAAGAAATCTAGCAGAGATTTCGAGGTACATCTGCCCCGTCCGCAGACCTGGAGTCTCTTTCTTATTCTAGCTTTAGCAGTTAGTTTTTTTTTCCTTTTCGTACTGTTCGTTTTAGACATTCTGGAGTTAGAGCTATGTGTTTACTTTCCGTTAGCCTGTGTTCCCGTTAGTGTCCGGGTTTACGGTGATATTGTAGACTTCCGCATTATTGAGTTGTATATGTCGAGCGACATCTATATATAGTTTTCTTTTATTTGTTTAGTTTTTAATTAATTATTCCGCAGGCCATGTTATTTTCCGCATTTTTATGCTTACCTAGTTATAGGGATTAGGTGTCATCACGACATGTTCATAGAGGGCGAACTGGGGTTGTGACAGTTGTCATATTTTTTCTCGGGCTAAGAATGCTGAGTATTGAGTGTCGCTATTTAAGTTCTTAGTTACTTTGGTGTAATTAACAGTTAACTATTTAACAGTTACCGAAATTTCATGTTCTATCATTTTTTATATAATTCAAGTTTATTGTAATATAATTTGTCCGAAAGTTTCTTCGCTTTTCATGTGGTCATAGCAAGTCCTACGAGGAAAAGGTTGATTCTTTAGATTTTTGATAAAAACTAATTGTATCATTATCTTTTATCTTATGTTGTCCGGTTTCTAAAGCAAAATGATTTCTTTCATACGTTTATATGCTCACTACTCATCAATTTGAAATTGTAATTTTCTTTTCAAAATTTTTGTAACTTTTTATGTATACTCTAATATTACTTATACCTTTCTCTTTAAAAATGGATTTCACATTGCACAAGATTATCATTAATTCATTTTTCTTGTTGGACTTTTAAGCCATTGGGCTTTAAAGATGAGTAGTGTGAATTGGGTAATGGTGGAAAATTAAATGGACTGGGTTGGGCTTCAAAAACTAGCCTGATTTATTTGGTTAAACTAGTTGACCCAGTTTAATAAGTAACGTTAAAAGAACGTATTTTCCTATCAGATGTCTGTTCACAGTGAACAGACACCATGAACAGGCATCATACCTTTTCACAAAGCCAACAATTGCCTATAAATTCAGGCATGGCTTCCATTCTAGTCAGAAATTCAGAAACTAACAAATTACTTTCCCTCTCTCTGCAAGTTCATTAATCCAAATATTCTTGAGCTTTCTTGTTCCTTAAAAATTGTAAGTGTAATTCTCTCCGCTCTTTGAGTTCGTTGGTATCCTGCTTCTTGTATTGCCACTGTCGCAGGAAGGTTTATTCCGTTTTATCCTGGGAGGATTTAATCCATTACCTTGGCAACTGTAAGGGGATTAAAATTCCTTAAGGACACACAAACAAATTGTGAACTCGGAATTATATATTATATTTCTTCTTCCTCTTGTTTTTCCTTAACAGTGTTGATTTTGGTAATACACGTTAATAACAACTTAAGGAATTTTATAAAGAAAAAAAAAAAAAATTCGGCAACGTGGTTTTGCACTATTACTGTTGTGTTGGGTTTTGTACTGTTATTGCTGCGTTTTTTGGACTGCAGCGTGTGTTTGTTGCAGGTTTTGTTTGATTCTGCATGTGGCTATCTAATTTTGAAATGATTTAAAGGAAAAAGAAACATACTGCCGCTTTATATCTTCTTTGAAATTTATTTTGTTTAAGAATAAAGGAAAAGGAACAAAAAATGGTTACTGCTTTGGTTTCAATTGTTTCTTGCTTCTGATTGGTTAAAACTTTAAAATTGTTTAAGAGACACTTTTGGTGTTAACGTTATCTTCAGTTCACAACGTTTCAGTGTGCTGTTTATTTTGGACAGCAGTAGCAATTTAATCTGATTTTACAGTGTTAATTTCTGCCGCAAGTTTAATCTGTTTTTGCAGCATTATTTTTTCATTAATTTGGAGACTAAAGCCTTGTTGCTTTCTACTCCATTAATTATTTTTGTCCGGTTTAAAGTACATAAAAACTTTGCCGGAATAATAAACGTACGGGTTTGAAGTATATAAAAACTTCACCATTGTTACGTGTTGTATGTTTGGTTTGGTATTCAGTTT
>MU705404.1:7572-29251 GCA_026770625.1 Nicotiana glauca | reverse complement strand
TGCTAGAAAGCAAACCTTATTTTACTAACCTTTGCATTCTTTGTTGGGAAATATGACCAAGTCTAGCATGCCATATGTTTACATCACTATCATATTTATGTGAAGAAACAAACACAGAAAAACTAGCATTATTATTAAATAAATCATAATTCAAATCCGTAAAAGTTGAACCTCAGGTCACGTAACCAAAACCAAATAAAGTTTAACCAAAAGTCAACTAGGCAGAATTTCCATGATAATACAAGTCAAATCCTAACTTAAGCAAAACTGAAACTGAATTAACATTCCGACGAATTGTTGGTGCAAAGAGAACATTGTGTAGTATTAGGTCTCAACCACCACGCAGGACTAGCTTGCATGTACTGATCCCTTCAACAGTAACTTTATTGTTGTTGCCTATATATATCCACTTTGCTCCAAGTGGAACTCGCCGAAATTCAATAAAGGCACTGCGTTCCCAGGCTATGTGGTCAGTTGCTCCTGAGTCTACAATCCACAAAGGATTAGATTCAGTTAGAAAACAGAACTAGAAATACAAAGTTCACTAATTCAAGCATCGTGAAATACCTTTCTAGGAGGCTCATAGCAATCTTTAGCATAGTGACCCTTCTTGTTACCATTATAGCATTTCACTTTAGCAACTTTTACACGTTTGGGATGTCTATTCTTGCCTTTTTCAGTCTTTCCTCTTTGAGCAAGTTGAACTTGAGTTGGCCCTCTCTTATTTTCCCAATTCCTTTTCTTTGAATCACTCTTGGTTTTGGAGGTTGTTGCCATGTGCAATTTAGTTATTGGCTTTGCAGCCTCAAGTCTTTCTTCCTCTAACTCAAGATGTCTCCGGACATCTTCCAGAATTGTGATTCACTCATTATTGGTCAAATGTATTTTTAATCCCAAGAACTAGGTAAAGAACATATGACAACTTGGATTTGTTGTTCATCAGTCAACACATGACCAGCATCTTTCAACTCCCCGATCATATTCGTCATTTGCCTCAGATGTGTTTTCATTGAATGTTCTGGGCGTTTCTTATATTAGTCAAATTTGATCGTTAAGGATCTCAACCTTGTAGTAGAATATGTACCAAACCTTTTCCTCAAAGCATTACCAAGATCCATAGCTTTTTGGTGATCCTTAAACTCCCTTAGAATGTCATCATCTAAGGTGCTCAACAACGTAACGCGAGCAATGGAGTTCTTTTTCTTCCAATTGTCATAGGCTTCACGCTCACGCCTATGCTGAGCAGTGTTGCCTTCCTCGGGCTCATTCATGACATTGTTGATGACTTCCAGAGCCTCTTGCTCCTATAGCACATACTAGACTTTCAAACTTCGGGTTTCATAATTATTATCATTGAGTTTCAACCCTTTGTTGAGCTCAGCAACAATATTTTTCGAAGAAGTAGTCATTCTTTAACAAAATAAAAAATAAAATGAGGATCATGTAAAAAAAGTAATGCAAGGCACGATGTTCTACATACATACATATTATGACACTAAGCATCAATTGATTAAGTTAATAAATATATATTAATTATGGAGTTGAAAGTTCACTATGTTCCCAATCATCGTCCAAGAATTAAAATATAATGAAAATTAACCTATTGAATTATCTAGCTAAGTGTCTTAATCATGTTTAAGACAATATAATTATCTATCATAATTTTACAATTCCACGTGAATTATAAGTTAACAAATAACTTATATTAGTATGTAAATAAAATTAATATCAAACTAATTAATATTTATTACATGCTATACAAATTCACATAAAATTTACTTTAATGTTAAACTAACTAAAATATTATACATGTTATATAAATTAACAAGTATTGTTAATATTAAACTAATTAATATTGAATTCATGCTAAATAAATTAACATAAAGCATGTGTTAAACTAATCAACCAAAGTAATGTTAAAACAATTAACATTTCAAGCATGTTAAACGAATTAACAAATTAACATTTTTAGCATGTTAAACAAATTAATAAATAAATTTAATGTTAAATAAATTAACATTTCAAATATGTTAAACAATTAACAAATAAATTAACATTACAAGCAATTGGGATAATAAAACAATTATAGATTTCATAAAACAGTATTAATACTAAATTTATATTCTAAAAATTATGTCCATAAAACTATTTTAATAATCTGAAATTTATAAAAAATTATTTTATATTTCAATTAGGGCATGAGCCCACATAAAATGACAAAGCAATCTTTAAAACAGGGCATCTAGCCCAACTTCAATCTGACGGCAAAGAATAAAAAATTAAGATCAATTTGAAGTGGACCTTTAGCCCAAGACCCACAAAATAATAAACCAATTTATTTTAATGAAACTGGGCCTTCAGCCCACTTTATTAATGCTGCAACCACCTGCTTCCTTTTAAAAAAATGTATTTTTTAAATAAAAATATCTATATCTATATATTATTAAAAGGAGAGGAAAAAGCCATCTCCTTAAGTCAAGTGGCAGTCTAAAAAAATGTCATATGGCATAATTGGTTACTAATTAGTTATTTAGTTTATAATTAGTTATTGGTTACTTATTTTTGAATTTAAATACATATCAAAAAAGAAAATAATAAAATACAATAAAAAAACTACCATATATATTAATTGGTTAATTTATTTGAATTAATAAATATAGATATCTTATAATTAAATATAATTAAAAAACGAAAATAAATATATAAAAAATAACAACCCATTCAAATTGGATGGTAGTTTCAAATTGGAGTTTTATAATTAGTTATTGGTTACTTATTTTTGAATTTAAATACATATAAAAATATAATATATATTAATTGGTTACTTTATTTGGATTAATAAATATAGATATCTTATAATTAAATATAATAAAAAATAAAAATAATAAAATACAATAAAAAACTACCATATATATTAATTGGTTACTTTATTTTGGATTAATAAATATACATATCTTACAATTAAATATCATTAAAAAAAACAAAAATTAAATATATAAAAAATAATTACCCATTCAAATTGGGTGGGACTAGTTTCAAGTTTGAGTTTTTAAATTATTTTAAAATAAAAAACAAAATTAAAAAAATACAATAAAAAACTACCATATATATTAATTGGTTACTTTATTTGGATTAATAAATATAGATATCTTATAATTAAATATAATAAAAAACAAAAATAATAAAATACAAGAAAAACTACCATATATATTAATTGGTTACTTTATTTGGATTAATAAATATAGATATCTTATAATTAAATATAATTAAAAAATAAAATTAAATATATAAAAAATAACTACTCATTCAAATTGGGTGGGAGTAGTTTCAAGTTTGAGTTTTTAAATTATTTTAAAATAAAAAACGAAATTAAAAAAATACGATGAATTACCAATTCAAATTGGGGAGTAGTTTCAAATTGGAGTTTTAAAATTATTTTAAAATAAAAAATAAACAATATATTTATATATAATATACACATAAAAATCTATATCTATATCTATATATTATTAAAAGGAGAGGAAAGATGGGAGAAATTCAAAAATAGCCAGATTTACCACTGGTCGTTGAAAAATAGCCAAGTTTCAAAAGTCATCGAAATTTAGCCACTTTAAATCTGAGCGAAAACACTGTTCAAAATACGGAATAATACGCCCGTAAATTTTACGGGAGTTCCAGCATTAGTATGTTTGAACTCGCATAAATTTTAAGGGAATTCCAGGATAACTATGCTGGAACTCCCGCAAATTTTACGGGAGTTCAAGCATAATTATGCTGGAACTCCAGTAAATTTTACGGGAGTTCCAGCAAGTATAATTGTCCAGTATAATATACTGGAGTTTGGAGCATTGGTGCTCCAGTCTCCCGCAAATTTTACAGGAGTTAGAAAAGTATACCGGTCTAGCATAATATGCTGGAGTTCGTACACAAATGCACCAGAACTCCCGTATATTATACTTGACCGGTCCCTATTGCAGCAAAATAGTGGCTATTTTTCATTGACTTGGTAAACGCTGGCTATTTTTAATGACCAGTGTGAAAACTGGCTATACCATGATATTTTAACAGGAAAAAGCCCTCTCCTTAAGCCAAGTGGCAGCCTAAAAAAATGTCATATGGCATAATTGGTTACTAATTAGTTATTTAGTTTATAATTAGTTATTGGTTACTTATTTTTGAATTTAAATACATATCAAAAAATAAAATAATAAAATACAATAAACAACTACCATATATATTAATTGGTTACTTTATTTGGATTAATAAATATAGATATCTTATAATTAAATATAATAAAAAAACAAATATATATATATAATAACTACCCATTCAAATTGGGTGGCAGTTTCAAATTGGAGTTTTAAAATTATTTTGAAATAAAAAAATAAAAAATCTATTTATATATAATATACATATAAAAAATGAAAATAATAAAATAAAATAAAAAACTACAATATATATATATATATATATATATATATTTATATTTATATTTATTTGAATTAATAAATATAGATATCATATAATTAAATAAGATAAAAAATGAAAATAAATATATAAAAAATAACTACCCATTCAAATTGGGTGGGAGTAGTTTCAAGTTTGAGTTTTTAAATTATTTTAAAGTAAAAAGCAAAAATAAAAATAAAAATTTACCAATAAAAAAACGAAAAAAGAGAAGAAAAACTACCCATTCAAATCGGAAAGTAGTTTCAAGTTGGAGTTTTAAAATAATTTTAAAATTAAAAAAATAAAATAATGAATTACTAATTCAAATTGGGGATTAGTGTCAAATTGGAGTTTTAAAATTATTTTAAAATAAAAAACAAAAAATTTATTTATATATATATATAATATAATATATGTCTAATATATAATATATAATATATACAATAGGAAAGTCAAAGAAATCTATATATATATATATAATAGGAGAGGCAAAGAAATATTACAATGACAAGTGTTATAATTTCTATTAATAATATAATTATACGAAATATTCGCAATAGGAAAATTAAATACGACAAGTTAGATGAATAATTTTTATACATATTAGAAGGAGAAGAAACAAATATAGATCAACATGTATCCAAAAGAATACTTTCTAAAGGGTGGGAGAAGCAAGCGGGTTAGATTATTTCAAGAGTTCCCTTAAATCCTGTCATCCGTTCGCTAATTCTTGTCACTTTCATCATTCACTGTCAGATCCAAGCATTTATGTGTAAAAATGTATTATAATTGCTTAGCTATATTATTTCAAGGTTACCTTAGCACTTTACAGATTTATCACTTGTTCTTCATTACTTTGTCCAATATTGGTGGTATAGAGCCTTGCTTAGCTATATTTTTACCTGTTATCCCCCTTCCCGACTACCGTCGATAGCCCCAGAAAGGCTTGCACCTCGATACCTAAAAGGATTCTGTTTTGATTCCCGCAACAAACTTCTTCGCGCGTCTTCCTTTCTATGCAAGTCTTCTCGTAATTGATCTTTCCATGTCGAACATAAATTCTTTCAGCCAATATTTTCCTTTTAGACGAACAATATCATTCTATTATTAGCCGAGATTCTTTTTTCCAAATCAAATTGCACTTGAGACATCCGTCAACTTCTGATCAACAGTTTTCAAGCAACCTAGTTCTTTTGTAGACGTTTATTAATCATTAAAATCAATTCAGTTCATCTCAACAAAAAAATATGCTATTATAAAAACTCCTATGATGAACAGGGTTTGTAGTGTCAACTCTCATGGCACCAGTTAATTAGCGTACAGGAGGTACAGTGGCTCGTAACTGAAACTGAAGACGGTAGAAAGGAAGAAGCCGGCTTATGGTTGATTGAAGTGCAATAGAGATGGGGCATTGAAAGGATACCATTATAATTAAAAATGAAGCTAGGAAGGCCAATATGAGCCTAATTCGCTGACAATTCGTACTTCTTAATTCATCAAGTTTTGTGGTTTCATAAAATATAATAAAACAGCGGATAACACGGAATCGATAATAGTGTTAATAGACCAGAGAATTTCCTCCATTGACTTTATTATCCTTTTCACAACGGGGACGATACATCTTCCAAACAAATGCACGAAATATATAAATTAAAGTTTATACATTGCAACCAAACATAGTACATTATATATTAAAATTCAGATCTTATAATTTATTAGCACAACTCATCAAACTTTTGATACCTAATCCATATGTCATACAACTTAAAATAGATAACCAGCTTATTGGCGTACTGACTAATTTTTAAAAGCCATTTGCCGTATATCCTCCATCAGCAAATATGATTTGGCCTGTGACGTATGAAGCAGCCGGGAAACAAAGGAATGCCACAACAGATGAAATCTCGTTAGGTTTTCTTGGTCGGCCCAATGGAGTTCGAACAATATACTTGTCAACTTGTTCCTTTTGCACAGGATTTTTCTGCAATAATAGTTTATGATAAATCTATTTTCATGGAATTTTTAAAATCTCTTTTCATGCTTATGTAAAAAGTCGTAGAAAAGAAGAGACGCAGAGTAGCAATAAGGCAATTAACTTACAATTGTTGCTTCTGTGAGAGGGGTTGTGATAACTGCTGGTGCAACTGCATTAACACGAATATTATCCTTAGCCCATTCGCATGCCAAATTTTTTGTCATTTGATTCGAATTCTTACTCAATAGATTTTAAATCGGGAAAAATTTGTCTTAGAGTCAACAAAGTAACCATGGCAATCTTTCATCAAATGGACCCTTTAATGTAAAAATAAAAAATAAAAGAAAAAATTGACCCTTAAAACCACGAAAACAATTACTACTTCATTAGGCAAGATCACGAAATGATATTTTATTTATTAGGCCACTCAATGAAATTAGTGGTTTAAAACTAAACCTTAATAAGAGGCATTAAATTCTTTTAATAATTTAATTTGTTTTTATCTCAATCTTTATTATAGCATTGACATTACATTTGGGTGTCATGTACGCACCAACAAACCATTAATCGACCTCTCACCAGCTTAAGTGGATACGTAATTCAGCTCACCAAGCTTAATTAGGTAATATTTGAAGAAATATTCAAGGTTAAGATAATGACATTTCAAATTCTCATCAATTGATCTCAATATTTTTATCATTAAATAAAATATTTTATAACAATAGTTGCTTATAAATCATTTTTAGATTACGTGTTGAAGCGAAAAAATGACTTGGTACCAAAAAGATAAAAAATGATTAACTCTAAGTTATTTTTTAAGAAATTTGTTAAGTCTCATTATCAACATGTTATCCAACTACTCTTTTTGGTTATGTATAAAACTCTAAAGGATTTTTGAAGAAACTTCTTGTCTCAGACCTCTCAAGAAACTTAGAAAACTATTTTGTCTACGAAATTGTATGTCTATTACGGAATTCAGATTTAGTCGTCTAAAGCAATTGCTGGTCTTATTGTTTGAGCTGACCCTGTTCTTGATTGAAATCTACGATGGTATTAAATTTTACCTTTAGTTGCAGAATAGACGGACATTGCCGGTAACGCTACAAGAGATGCAATTGAAGAGATAGAGATGAGATTTCCATTTCCTGATACCTTCAACAGGGGGTATGCAAGTTGAGATAAGTGATAACTGGCCTCAAAATTAGTAACCATCATGGTGTTGTAATCCTCGGCACTGAAGTCTATAACCTCCATATATGTAATCACCCCAGCATTATTCACCTAAAATTTTTGGCAATAGGGAAATTAAATACGACAAGTTAGATGAATAATTACATATTAGAAAGAAAACTTTTTACAGGGTTGGGGAAGGAAATGGGTTAGTCTATTTCAAGAGTTCCCTAAAATCCTGTCATCCGTTCGCTAATTCTTGACGGCGAGCGAGATCTTTGAGATTCAATCAGAACAGCACTGAATAGGTAAGATATATGATTCTTGTCTGAAAATGGGTCACATTCATCATTCATTATCAGATCCAAGCATTTGATGATCATTCGGTTGTAGAAGATTTCCTATTGGACTATTAATTTTCTTAAACAACATACATAGTTCGACATTTAGCAAAGAAGTATCTACAGGCGCCGATTTAGCGCTACGGTACAGGGTTCATATGAACCAGCTACTTTTAAGCATAACATAATATATGTGTAAAAATGTATTATAATTGCAACAAATAATAGATATGATCATATAATGTTGAAAAATTAACAACTTTAATACCAATATTTTAAAAATTAAACCCATAAAACTTGAATCTTGGATCCGATACCCTGTTGCTTTACTTTGGTACTTACGAAAATGTTGAGCCTCCCATTGAAATAAAGGGCAACAGTGTCCATTAGCTTCTCCCTCTCGGAACGTGACATAAGGTCGCATACGGTACCAGCTACTTGAAATCCCTTGCTCTTCCATTGCTCCAAGCATTCGTCAAGCTCTTTTTTATTACGTGAACATGTGTATATTGTTGCTCCAAAATATGCTAATTCTTCAACTATAACATACCTAATATAAACAAAATTAACCTTTATTACCTATCCCATCATCAATAGATCAGTACATATCAACTGTAGATTGAAAAGATTTGTCACCCACCCAATGCCTTTAGTGCCACCGGTAACAAGTGCAGTTGTGCCTTTGAGTGTCCACAACCTTCCTCTATCTTCGCCGCTAACTTGTGATTCAGCCATAAGCTTTTCGGTTTTATCCAGAAATGGATGGTGGTGGAGATGAACCAAACCAAATTGCTAAACTGAGTTGTGGTCTTAGATGTAAGTTGGAGTTATTAAATAGTAGTACAATCCGTACATTAAAATTTTGTGCAACAACGTGGGAGGAGAGAAGCTTCAATATTAAATTAGTGGTGCGAAATAGTTATTCATTCACATATTTAACTAAAAATGGATTGGATAATGAAATTTTGAAAAAACAGGTCAATAATGGATAATCATCATATTATCCATTTATAAATGGATAACCAATGAATAACTAATGGTTTAACTTTTATATTTTTAAAGATTCAAATTGGGCGTTTTTTCAACTTTGGGAGACTAGAAATTCTCCCAAAAGAGATCATATTCAAGAAGTCATGGATAATATAGATACCCATATTATTCGCCGGTTAACTAATTTCCTATCCGTATTAAATATGAATTGTGTTGGATATTGTATCCGTTTTTGCATTACCCATTTTCGAACCGTCCATATCCGACACAATCCACCCGTTTGCCACCTCTACATTAATTTAACCACCCACGTAATACAAGCTTCTGACTTTTTAAATAAACTATTTAGGGTACATGCATCGCATGTATGCCTAGCGTCAAACAAATAAATAAACAAGAACAATATGCCTGTTTTTAATTTTTTTTTCTTATCAATTTAACATTTATATATTTATTATAATATCGATGTATATTAACCATGTATTACATTTGCAATTGCTGTTGAATTTGAAAGGGAAAATATTATAGGAACATTTATGAAAAACTATAGTTTTTGAATAAGAAAAATGAATCTAGTCATCAAGCTTAGGGTAATTCTCACCGTTTAATCCCATTTATCTCATCTCAAATAAATTTACACAACCAAACTTGGCATGAAATTAATATAACCAAATAACAAATATCTAAATAAAATTACAGACAAACATTAAAAAAAGAAAATACAACATAGCACAGAGTTTACGTTTTATAATTAAAACTTGGATCATAAACTAATAATTGTATGTTATCATGCCAATAAAAAACTTATAAAAACTATGAATTACATGGCACGTTAAAAACAAACTAAAAGCCTAAGAGAATTTATTCCTCCTAATCTTCTTCTAATATCATATGGAAAACATATTTATCGAATAAATAAATATAAATGCAAAATATAATAGAAGAAAATAGAATTTATCTATATAACCAGGGCAGATCTACCTTATCGGTAGAGGTAGTACGACACTGTCACACCTCCTTTTTACTACCCTGGAAGGATATGTAAGGGAGTTTTTTCAATTTAAGTGACAATCGAAACGGAATTTATTTATTTAAAATCAGAGTCGCCACTTGGGATAATTTATGGTGTCCCAAGTCACTGGTTCAAATCCCGAATTGAGGACAAATTGACTCTGTTTATAGTCTGCGAACGCAGAAATTCGGGCAAGAAATTCTATTAACCCGGGACAAGGTGTTAGGCATTCCGGGGTCCCGTTATTCTAGCACGGTAGCTCAACTATTATTATTGGCCTATTTATCTGATTTTGAAATACTTTTAAACCTAAGTGCATTTTATTCCTTTTAAACCGCTTTCAATTATTCAATTATCACACAACTAATTATTTGATTACACGTTGCAAATTATGTCACGGGAATCATACCACGATCCACAACGTGTGTATTTTAATCAACAATATTAAATTATGGCTGGATAACATAAATATACCCCCGGAGTTTTTAGAAATTAGGTGTCACGACCACGTCATGGGAACCGTAGCCGTAGCTATGATAATTATTTGATTAACGCGCCTAAAGCAAACTACGAAAGTTCAAGGCATTTTTTACACTAGTTAAGATAATTAATATGAGGGCCATAGATTATGGATTTTATTTGTGTATGGTACACCTCAAATTATTTTAAAAGAAAAAATTTGTATATTTTATCACAACCACGTCGCGGGAACCGTACCCGTAGTTATGATAATTTTATTATAACGCGCTTAAAGCATTAGCGCATTTAATTATTTTCCTAATCTTTGAGATTGTTGTGATAACAAATTTATGAACAAGATATTATTGGGGGCAAATAGGCTAGCTAACACGATCTATTACTTGGCCAGATTCCTTATGTCCAAAACCCATCTTATGGCCCATTCTTATTCCTTGCCAAGAAAGAAACAACTCCAATTTTTCCATCTACCAAATTAAAAGCATTTATTCAAGAACCAAGACTACATGCATCACAACAACAACAATGACCCAGTGAAATTTTACTAGTGGGGTCTGGGGAGGTAGTGTGTACGCAGACCTTACCCCTACCTCGAAAGAATAAAGAGACTATTTTCGAAAGACCCTCGGCTCAAAAAGACAAAAAGACAAAAGAAGACAATATTAGTAACACCACCGAAATAATATGAAACAAATAGAAACAAAAATCAAGAAAAATGATACAAAGCAAGGCAAAAGCAAAATAGTATCCCTACCAAACTAGTCTCACAAAGATATGGTATAAGATAAGACTCAATTACCTCCTAACCTACAACTCTAATACTCGACCTCCATATGTTCCTATGAAGTGCCATGTCCTCGAAAATCTGAAGCCTCGGCATATCCTGCCTAATCACCCCCCCCAATACTTATTAGGCCCCCCTCTACCTCTACTTGTGCCCTCCACAACCAGACGTTCTCACCTCTTTACCGAAGCATCCGGGCTTCTCCTTTGAACATGCTCGAACCATGTGAACCTTGCTTCTCGCATCTTGTCATCAATGGGAGCCACATATACCTGTGAGCACGTGATTTTTGCCTCTTGAATTATTCCTATAGACTTCTTAAAATTAAGATTTTTCTTTTATTATTTGATTTTTAGGATTTAATTATGTATTTTTTGTGTGTATTTTTACTTTTGTGTGCACTTCTAGTTTTAAATAATTCAGAAAAATGAAAAAATATTGAATGAGCATTTAAGATTTAATTTTACATATTAAGCTTGTACAAAAAATATAAAAATCACAAAGAAAACTTTGATTTGTTTATTTGGTTTTAATTTTAGTTTTTAGGCTTTTTAGATTCCTTTAAATTAATATTAGTTTAATTATAGCTTAATTAGGTAGGTTGAGTTAATTTTTAGGTTTTAATTTTAGTTTGTTTGTAAAGTTGAAAAAAAAAAAGAAAAAAAACAAATAAAAGAAAAGAATTAATTGAAAGGGAAAAAAAAAGTTGGCCTTTAAGTATTGGGCCAGTATTAAAATAGTCTACCGGCACAGTCATTTTAAACCCTGATACCCATTGAAATAACCAAAATACCCAACCCAAATACCCGGTCCAGTCCCCAAGTCCCAAAACAACCCCGTTTAGCCTAAAACTAATCTGGACCGTCAAGGTTTCCTGGATCTAACGGTTTAGAAGTGGGGAGGGATTAGTATATAACTGTCCAAACATACCCCTACCCCCCCCCCATTTTCCATCATCTCTCATACCCCAAATACCCAAACCCTAATTCTACCGCCTACCACCATCTGCCGTCGGCTGGAAATCGCCTCCGCCGGCGGCGATTGTCCAATCACTCCCAGAATTGATGGGAAATCCAGAAAAGCAAAAATTCCACTCTTAGAACATTGTTGAAAGAGGAGAGCCGGTCTTGCACACTAAGTCATGAGTCAACCTAGGCTCTTCAAGACCAGCCTTTCACTCCTAAGAAGTGGGAATAGGAGTCAATCGATGACTGAAATTTCTTAGAAAGATTGCCTAATGCCTTATCTCTTCTGGATTCCATCTCACTCTCTTTCGGTCCGAAGCCGATAGGAAGTGAAAGTCGCTGAGGTAAGTTCCGATAGAGCTAGGTTCCGGGTATTCCTACCATTTTTTCTTATAGGTTACTCTTTGAACTCAACATTAAAGCATTGGAAGAGAATCGCTATCCTCTTTCTAAAAGGACGGGGATTTAGGTCTATTGCTTATGTCCGATTTGCTGAGTTATCTCACCCTCCTCATACTAATACCACCACTGATCTCTCTTAATTTTGACTGGAAATCCCCAAAAGTCCAAACCCTAGGGCACCGCCCTTGATTTCCTCCGCCGTGGTCTGCGGCGCCTCATCTAATCTCAACCAAAATCACACCATAGACCCACCTTGACCCCCTATTCCCAAATTTCATATCAGATTCCCTCAAATCTAGCAGAAATCTCTCGAATCCTAGATCTAGGGTTCACGTTCTTAGTCCAAATTGAAGTTGAGGCCGTTGCAAGGGTTTACTAGTGTTCCGTTGGTTTTCAAATGATGTTGTTTGCTTGTTCTTGGAAAAGAATAAGCATATAACATTATTTGGGAATCAAAGGTAAAAGTCAGTCGATTTAGAGGCCTGAATCAGTAGGTTTGTCTTATTTCTTTATTTATTTTTCTCTTTTAATCTCCTGTTCTTTTCTTCACATAGTTGAATTTTCCTTTGATTGAAACTGGCTTCCCCTTCATGTTTAGTTCTTCTTCATGTTTAATCAATCTATGCCTCAATTTTTGCTTGCCAATTTTCTTAGATTCTTTTGTTAAATCTTTAATTTCTTTTTCTCTGTTCATACTGATAACATAATGCTGTGTTTTGATTAATTTTTGTTTGTTTCTTCATTTTCTATTGACTGATAATTGATAATAGTAGGCTTCGATTCTGATTTTTAGTAATTAATTCAAGTTTAAAATAGGTTTAGTTGGATTGGTAGTTCAGTTTTTGGGGGTTTTGTTAATTGAATGTTGTTTGGTTATTGTTGAACATTTTCAAGCCTTTGGTAATTAAGCATGGTCATCTTTTATCAAGTTAAAAGGGCTAGGGGTTAGTTTAACCTAGATTAGTAATTTAGGGGTGAAGTAAAGGGTAATTAGGGTATTTCAATTAGGAAGTTTTGCAGTAACTAAGAGTAGAACCAT
Source organism: Nicotiana glauca (assembly GCA_026770625.1). Classification (NCBI taxonomy): domain Eukaryota; kingdom Viridiplantae; phylum Streptophyta; class Magnoliopsida; order Solanales; family Solanaceae; genus Nicotiana; species Nicotiana glauca. The sequence continues at coordinate 15,647 of MU705404.1, read as the reverse complement.
CTAGATTGGGGTTCCAATTAAAATTTTAGAAAATTGAGTGGTGTCACTTGGGTAACAAGTCAGTCCCTTAAGGACTTTAAGCTTAAAAACTGAAAATTAATAAGGGGCTAAGGTGTAAAGTAAAAAATCTAAAAATGCCCTAGTATTTGCCTATAAAAGGCAGTCTACCCTGCCTTGCAAAACAAGTTTGAGAAGCCTAGAGAATCTGAAAATTTGAAATCCAAATCCAAAAATCAGAAAATTTAAAATTTGAAAGTTTTAGAGGGAATACTTAAAATCAACAAAAGTTTCTGCAGAATTTGAGAATTTTAAGTATATAGAGTTTAGATCTTAGATTTCTAAGCATCGGAAAAACTCTGAAAACTTGAGGCAGCTCAATCTCCAAAATTACTATTCTACTGAATTTTCTGGGGTGATTTCGAGGATTCCAAGTTCTAAATAAAATCTCTAGCTCACCTGAGGTTGAAAATGGCCTTAGTTTCTTTGCGCTTTAGTAGTTGAGTTTTCATAGGTTCCCTGGGGGTTATTTCGAGTTTAATTTGGGTCATTTAAGCTTGGTTTTGGTATTTACTGGTGTTACCTGTTTGAAACTACTTCTTGGACTGGTTGATACCATTTACTGGTTTTGAAATTGACTTTAAGCTGCTATTGACTACTGTTTACTGTTGCTGACTCTTCTGTCTTCTTACTTTCCTTCCATTTCCAGGTACACACCTCCTGAAAATTTCCTATGTATTGCTGAAATTCTAAATTGAAAAAGGGAATAATAAGATTCGAAGATATATTGCATTTTATGTAGTTATGTTTGTCTGCTTTGCACATGAAATACTGTCCTGTTTAGTAAATCCTTGTAATTAGATGATAAGCTTTTTTTTATTAATTGCCTTGGAAGCATTGTAATTGAACAGGAAATTCCTATTACTTGCATATAGACATACTTGAGTAGGTCTATTAACCCTTTAGTTTGAAATTAGAAGTTTGTTATCATATGTTATCATCATGTTTGTGGTTTGAATGCTTGAGGTCATTTAAATAGACTGGGAATTTGTAACTTGTTTAAGCTTAGGAATACAGTAGCCTTATTCGAATATCAGTAATTACATGTATATACAATCTGATTTCGTTTAAAATCAGTAGATCAATGAGTTTAAGGTTTATTTGTGAAATCAATGCCCAGTTTAAAAATCGTGATATGTTAGTTTATTGGATCAGATTCATATAATATAATGCCTTAATTCTATTTTTCTGTATATTTATGTGGGGCTTGAATCATGAATAGTCTACAGTTAAATACGTTTGGGCCTTTTGGGGACTGGACGTCAAATTGCCATGAGACAGGGGTAGTGTTGGCCCAAATACAATCCCTAAATATGAGTTCTGATTTCAGTAGTGGATCATTGACGTTTGGGCTTGCTCTAATGGGTTTAGACCTGCTGTTCTTAATGTTATCTCTTTCCTATTGGGCTACCGGTTTATTGATGTTGGACTTAGCTTTTCTTGTTTGAATAATTAACATTGCCATAAATAACCAATTAGAATTTAGCAATAGTTTAAGTGGTAATTATTTTCACCTGTTAATTAGCATAGGAATTAAATCATATTAAATAGCAATAATTCACGGGCCTTCCAAAGGTTAGTCTAGTATCATTTAAAAAATGAAATTGAGGTATGCCGTGCCAAATAAATTACAAATTGCGTGGCCCTCTTTAGTTACTTCCATTAAAATACTTAGAAATCGGGACGGCCATTTAGCGAATTTTCATGGCCTCCCGCAATGATATCAACACGCTAGTTGCTTTAGGCTCGTCTTTTAATAATATTACCTTCTTAAACTCGGGTGCGCATTTCATGTGACCCAAATCCAAATCCTAAAACATTGAATAAAATGTGTTTCGGATCCGGGTGCATTTCATGTGACGCGATCCAAAAACACGCTTTAAATGACGTGCAATTTTTCTTAAAATTAATTAAAAGCGGTAAATAACTTTAAATTGCACTATAGGATGAACATGTTTTTAAAATCAAATTTCGGGCCAATTATGATAGTTTAAGCGACCGTGCTAGAACCACGGGATCTGGGGGTGCCTAACACCTTTCTCCGGGTCAACATAATTCCTTAGTTAGAAATTCTAGTTCGCAGACTTCATTTGGAAAGTCAAAAATTTCCTCGATTTGGGATTCAAAATAAATCGGTGACTTGGGACACCAAAAGCCAAACCTATCCCAACTGGCGACTCTGATCAATAAATAATCCCATTTTAAATAATATCACTTAAATTGGAAAAAATCCCTTATACATTATCCTTCGGGGTAGGTGTGCAAAAAATGAGGTGCGATAGCTCTGGCGACTCTGCTGGGGAAAACGAACCCAGAACTTCGGTTCAGGGTTCAAGAATTCGAGCTTACAATAGCTGTTATATTTGGCTTTATCTGATTTTCCTACATGTTTCATGCTAAATGTGCTAAATACTTTACTGCTTTGATATTTGGTAAATTGTATATATAAACTGCTACGAAACCCTTCCTTTTTCTGAGTCTTCTACATCATGGAGAAGGGTGCACTTCGTTAGACTTCTCATCTGTTTAGAATCTTATCCCATTTAGAACGAGGTTCGGACAAGTTGCTAAGCCGGCGGATCTTCTGTATCCCCGTTACGCTCCCTCCCCCCCCCGGCTCGAGTTGTCCGCTCGGGTAAGCCAGGTCTAGAACAACAAACCAAGGTTTTAAACCTAGTATAACAAAGCCTCATGCCGGATCTCTAGTAGGAACGTTTGCTTGCATCATGTGCATTTAACTTAGGGGACTCAATACAGGGGTTGGGTTCGTTTAGGACAGGTGACCTAAAATAAAAAGACCATCCTGATGCATTCTACTTTCTACTTGTGCATTTATTTTCTCCGAATTTGCATATTGACCGGCTTTTGAATAATGGGAGAGAGTTGAAAAGAAAATAGCAGTGTTAGGACTAAGTAAGGGTAACCACCTGTTTTGAAAAATTAAATATTACTGAAACTTTGTCGGATTTTTGAAAAAGAAAAGAAAGATTTTGTTTTCAAAAAATAGTTGGTTTTATCAAATCTGCCCGAACTACGCCAGTTTGATTCTCACCGGATGTGGGATACGTAGGCAACCCCCATCGGGTCCAACTTCCCTTTTTGCAAAAATAGCCCAAAAAATAACAAATTTTTTTAATTTTATCATAAATAAGTCAGGTGATGTCATTCTTGCCTAAATAAGATGAATGTCCCCAAAAGGACACCGGAAGGCTATTTTTGCAAGAACAGCCACCTCGTGTCATTTTTAATGGATAGCAGGCACAACCTTAAAGTTTTCTTCCCCGAAATGCTAAAAGACCGTATTTGCAAAATCGGGTCTTTGTTTTTCTTAAATGAAAATTTTAAAAAATGATCACTTTTTCGTTTAGGTCAAAATGAGATCCCCTTGAAGCTCCACATGTGGTGGAATGACCTAGGAAATGGTAGTAGAGAAACAGTGGTAAAAGTTCTGGATGGCCTCGTCAGATTATTGAACGTCAAGCCAAGGCCGGATATCATTAAAGCATTAATACCTTTTTGGGACCAGACTCGAAATGTGTTCCGTTTCTCTGACATTGAGCTCACACCTACATTAGAGGAAGTTGCGGGTTATGCAGGCCTTAACGGAAACCTCAGGAGTCGATATCCACTGTCATCAAGACTGGTAGCCCCCCACAAATTTTTGGACTTGTTGAGTATTAGCCGGGATATTTAGGACGGAGGTCTATCAGAAGGGTATTGCACACTCCATTTCTTGTATCATCGATATGGCAACCCCCGAGGTTTTGAAGAGCCCAAGACTGGTTTAACCCACGCCAGAAACAAAGATAAGTGGGAGGCAAGGCAGGTTTTAGCTTTCATGGTAGCTTTCTTGGGAGTTGTGGTCTGTCCACAAAAAGATGGTCATATAGAGATCGGCCTCGTAGGAATGATAGATGTTGCAATCAAGAAATCCAACAGCACGGTGGTTCCTCTAATCGTGTCTGAAATCTATCGAGCCTTGACAATATGTCGAGAAGGGGGAAAGTTCTTCGAGGGTTGCAGTTTGTTGCTACAGCTATGGATGCAAGAGCACCTCTATCACCGGACTGGGAACATGAATTATAGTTTGACCAGGTTGAGCTGCACTGAAGAATTTGAAACCCGGGTAGCAGGTATTGAATTCCCTGAAGGTACTGAGGCTTGGTTATCACATTTGAGATCTTTGATTGCTGACAAAATTGAGTGGGCCTTCGGATGGCTTCCTGTTACGGAAGCAGTATTCACATCAGCTAAGGTGCCTTATATCCTCTTGATGGACATCCGGAGCATCCAAACCTATGCTCCCTATAAGGTCTTGCACCAATTGGGAAGATTTCAAACCGTCCACAATGATGAGGATCTGAGTAAACAAGTCATTAAATTGGGCCCAAAAGCTGCATTTCAAGAAGGGAAAATTCGCCAAATATGGAATGAGTGTAGGTTTCTCGAACCTAAGACAATAGTGCGGGATCAGGCTAGAGGTGAAGTGGACCCTAAATACAGGATTTGGTTTGGCAAAAGATTCCAAATTCCTGAAAGGCCCGCAAAGAGACCACGCGTCCAATAATTTACCGATGGGGCCCAGGTGTAGTGGGATTGGTTAGCCAAGAAGAATGAATATAGGGCCAAAATAGGAGAGCTGGAAAAACAGGTCTGGGATCTTCAGTTTGAAAATAGCCTGCAAGCCGTAGCCGATAAAGGTGACAAGAAGAAACTAACCCAAGAAAATGAGGCTCTTAAGGCTCAGATCCAGAAGATGAAAATAGCTACCAACAACCAAGAAAGAAGTCGGGCTGATGAAAGGTTGATAAGCGGACTAAAAAAGAAAGTCCTCGAGTGCCAAGAAGACTTGGAAAAATCCGAAGAGAATATAGCAAAAATCCGGGCACAGTAGGCAAAGAAAGCAGAAGAACGGGCCCAATTTGTGCAACAAATGAAGAGAAATTATAAAGGGAATATTACTAATCTGAGAAGAAAAGTGACTACCCTTGAGGACGAGGCAGCTAAGCAAGCTAAAGATTTCAAAGCTGACAGGGAGCATTGTTATAGTCTGGTAGCTCAAATGGAGGGTGAAATACAAAAATTGCAAAATCAGCACTTTTATGACTCTCAAGTGTTAGAAGCACGGAACCAGTAGATAGGGCGGTTGCTTCAGGAAAAGGGCAGAATTAGAGAAAGAATCAGAGCCATCGCTGACTACATTACCATGAAGTGCCAAGTGTGCGAGAACATGAATCGCACCACTTTCTATGCTGCAGTGATGACTTTCGTCCGCCGAGTTATGAATGATTTGGAGCAACTACAAGGGGGTCTCGCACATAGGCCCGCGGCGAGGCCGAATGATGCCCCGTGGGCCCCAGTAATTAAAGCTTTAATGTATTCTTGATTTTTCAAGCATCGAGTCTGTATTTTGTTTTATTTTGAGTCTGTTTGTAGTTTTCCTTTCCAAGAAGACGAGTAGTTTAACATCCTTTGTAATAGAAGTTTTTATAAATGAAAAATTGAAAATTCCCAAAATTGTTTCTTTACTTTTCGCGTTTATTTTTCAAGAACTATGCTTGGTCTGATTCATGCGGGGTCATGATACGTAAGCAATCTCCATAAGATTCGACTGTATCCCTAAGAAAAAAGAAAAAAGAGAGGAAGGAAAATAAAAGAAAAAACAAGAGTGGAAAAGAAACAAAAGAGAAAAAAAAAATAAGAAAACCAAGAGAAAGAAACCATGGCAAAAGCAAAGTCAAGAATGAAAGAAAAGAAAAGAAAAGAAAAGAGAGAAAGCAAAGAAAATGAGAAAAATGAGAGAAAAGGGAAAAAGGAAAGAAAAATCAGGAAAAAGAGAGTGGAAATCAAAGGAAGAAAATAGGAAAGAATAAGGAAAAGCCGGGATGACGCATGCAACCGTTACAAAACATGTAGAAACTCATTTAACTGTATAGGTGTATCACACCCCAACGTGCGATTACCTATCTGTTATTTGTCTCAAACTAATCGTTTGTGGCTGTCACAATGAGTCAAGGTTTTATAAAAATGGTGGTTGGTTTTTGTGGTAAACTGGCCTCACATCCTTACTTCACCAGATTAAAAGGGAGCACAGAAATGTCTTCGGAAATGACCTTGCCAGCGATTCCCATCACAGAAGATAGCCCAATCTCGGGCATTCCAGCCTCAGAATATATTAAAGAAAACAAGATCCTACATCTTAGGGTCATGGAGATGTGGGATGCATGGACGAATGGAAGGGAGCCTCCAAGTGCCATCCCCAGATTCCCCGAACTGTTCCCTAGATCAGGGGGTACCTCCAATATTCCCATCAGTCATCCAAATACCTCACTGGGACAACCTACCATACCGGCTCATTTCATAGGAATACCTTCTGAGGTTCGCCCCCAGGTGTTCATATCCAGAGCGACTTCCAATATCTTCACCGCTCCCCCATGCTAGGCCACAACACAACCTGCACTGCCTAGGCCCACTTTTGATCCTTCGGCCTTTACATTCCAAACACCTACTTACCAAACGGAGCCTCCTCAGTACCCCACCTACACTTACTCTCAGCCATCTCCATTTGATTTTACAAGGGGACATGACAAGACTCCCAAAGCTCCCGAACAGGAAGAAATGGCAAAGAGAATGAGAAGCTTGGAGCAAAGCCTCAAAAACATACAAGGTCTGAGTGGGCAGAAGAGTGTGTCATATATTGATCTATGCATGTTCCCTTACGTGCATTTGCCTATGGGATTCAAAACTCTAAAGTTCGAAAAATACGATGGGCATGGTGATCCTATTGCTCACCTTAAGAAGTATTGCAATCAATTGCGCGGAGTTGGAGGAAAAGAAGAATTGCTAATGGCTTACTTTGGGGAAAGTTTGGTGGGTATCGCCTCCGAGTGGTACATGGATCAGGATATCTCTCGATGGCACATCTAGGACGACCTTACGAGAGACTTTGTTAGACAGTTCCAGTAAATATAGATATTGCTCCAGACCGGAACTCGTTGGAAAATCTGAAAAAGAAGTCCTCTGAGAGTTTTAGGGAGTATGCAATCAAATGGCGTGAATAGGCATCAAGGGTAAAGCCTCCAATGGACTAGGTGGAAATGGTCACGGTATTTCTTCAAGCTCAGGAAGCTGATTATTTTCAGAATATGATGTCAGCTATAGGCATATCATTCGCAGAGGCTATTAAAATTGGTGAAATAGTGGAGAATGGACTTAAAATAGGCAGAATTATGAGACAATCAGCTACTAGAGCAACCTCCCAAGCCATCCAGGGCGGGTCTGGAGGAATGGTAGAGGGTAAGAAGAAAGAAGAAATAGCCATGGCTGCCTCGGGTGCAAGAAGACACCGTGCTCCTAGACCCATGTTCTCAGAAATATCCCCTCAACATTATTACCCTCACCACGACATGGCCTATGCTCCTCAACTATATGCAATCATGAATGCTCCACCTTTTGTACGACTGCAACAACATGCCAATAGAAACCAAGCTCCATTTCCAAGAAATCAGCCTCCTCACCAAAACCACTACAATCCCCGTCCTCCACAGAATAATTTTCCTCCTCGTGAGCCACCCAAGAGGCAGACTTTTACTCCAATTGGTGAATCTTATTCCAATCTATTCCCAAAACTTGTCCAAATGGGTCTGCTACAACCAGTTCCTCAAACGAGGCAAAACCCAGCATCGCCTGCTTACAGAGCCGGTGTCAGATGTACCTATCATTCAAGAGCAGAATGGCACGATACAGATGATTGTTGGACCATGAAAAGAGCGGTAAAGAACTTGATAGAGCAAGGAAAAATAGTGCTAAGGGATTAGGATGTCCCCAACGTGAATAATAATCCATTTCCAGCCCACAACAATAGTCCAGTGATTGGAATGGTTTGTGAAGATAAATAATTTGATCCGGCATTAAAGTCCATAATTGTTATTGCTGATGCGTAGAGAAAGCCAAAAATTGCCCCGAAGCAAGATAAAGGGGAAAAGAAGAGCAAAGTCACCAAGTTAGAACCAGAAAAG
>MU705402.1:232939-254789 GCA_026770625.1 Nicotiana glauca | reverse complement strand
CAAAATTATCTTAAAATACTAATTAACTCATAATAATAATTGTCACCTAAATTTAAATGACAATTAAAATACAATCACACAATTTGGACATTAAAGGCTAAAATGCAAAAGATGCCTATTTTGTAAGATAAAATTAATTACTCCTAATTGTAGAATTAAATCCTAAATTTAAATGCGACATATTTTTTTTAATTAATTTAACAAATAAACATGCGCAAAAAAAAATGACACTAAATTCACAACAATTGCAAACAAACTAAAAAATTATTTTATTTTGAATTTTTTTGGGAGTAATTCTCATAGGGCAAAAATTACATACTTACAATCCTCACCACTCCGACCACCATCATTCTCACCCACAATCAACACTCATCCACCTCAACTATCACAACTGACCACCTCATCATCATCAACAACTACAGCCAGCACTGCCCATCATTATAACCTGGCCACCACCTTCCTCAGTCATAATTATTACCACCACCTGCCATATTAACTATCACCACCACCATCCTCAATCATAATCGCCACCACTACTAACTACTAGCATGAACCACAATCATCAACCAAAACTACCACCAACCACCACCTCTAGTCGACATTCTCCCGTTAGCAATCACCACCAACAACTATCATATTTTAAAAAATTATATATTTTATTGATAGAATATTAGCTTAGTTAGTACTTCATTTGAATTTTATGTTTATTAATTTTCAAATAAAGATAAATTTTATATATTCAGCTGTTAAAAATAAAACAATCTTAATTATTTAGCATTCAGATCTTAATATGTATCTTAATATATTCAGATGTGTATTCAGATTCAGATATTTTAATCTTAAAACACATCTTGATATTCAAATGTGTATTCAGATTCAGACGTCTTAATCTTAAAAATAACAAATGAGGCAATGACATATGAAATACCCATCAAATTTGTTAGGAATGAACGTGGTGGCATAACTGCCATTAACTTTTAAGGAATAAGTGGCATATGAAAGAATGTAAACATAAAACGTGGGTAATTTTAATTATTACAGCAAACCAAGGTAATTATTTATTTTCATTAATTTTGTTATATTTAAAAACGATAACTTTTACTATTTTAGAGTGTTCATATCGAGAAACGTGACAGTAAAATATATTATGAACTATTAAAAAGAATGATTATAAAGCTTTGAGATTTATTTTATTTCAGCTCTATTTTGCTGATAGTAATTAAATATTCCTAATTACGTATGAACGCAAAGTTGAAAGAAATGTATTAGGCATAGAGCAACTGACCGATTAGGTAAAAGAATCGGGTCTCTATTATTTCATGGGCAGTGCGTGATTCCTTTTATACATTAAAAAAAATTATGTTACTACTAATGAGATTAATTGGTATAAGCATATAATTTCACACTACTACAAAGAGAAAAAACATAATTGCTTGAATAATATTAAACTCTCTATTTTAAAAAATAATAAAATATCAAACTAATTATTTTTTAAACAAAATAAAAGGAAAAAGGAAAAAAGATCAAGTGGGGCAGGACAAGGCGGATCCATGAGGGACGGGACGGGGCGGTTGAAAAGAAAAAATAGGTATGTAGGATGGGACGGGACGGGGTGAATTGAAATTTTTATGAATTTTGCCAATCTCGTCCCTCAAACGCCCCTCCCGCCCCACTGCCATCCCTATTTCAAGATTCTAGCGACGGACTACTTTTCTTAACATGGTCATAATAAACGATGGTTTTAAAAAGATCTAGCGTAAAATCGTATTGTGTCGGCGTCCTTGCTATTACTACTACTTACCAGTTTCTATGAGATATACAAAGACCCACATTCATAAATGTAGATTTAGGTCCAACCTCACCTAGTAGGCCCATCTGGTCCAACTATCTAAATTCTTCTCTATTGTTAGAGCTATTTATTTGGGGAGGAATTCAAAAATAGCCGCTACAGTTTCAAAAGTAATTGAAATTTAGCTATTTTTTATGTAAAGATAAATTTGTACAAAAATATTATTCAAAATCCAAAAAAATACTCCAGTATAATATACTGGAATTCTAATATAATATATAGGTCCATCATAATATACTGTCTCCAATATATTATACTGGAACTTTCCGCATGTTGGAGTTCCAGTATAATATGATGGAATTTCATACACAGGTGCACCGATCTCCAGTATATTATGCTGGAACTTTTCATGTTGCAGCAAAATTGTGATTATTTTTCAATGAGTTTATAAACACTGGCTATTTTTGAATGACCAGTTCGAAAACTGACTAACCCGTGCTATGTTTACATTTATTTATGATTTTCGTTTGTCAATTTTGACATTAATAACAGATACTACTACTTATTAAGGAAGAATAAAAATGTTATCAAGTAATAAGCCTTTGTTGCACAACTCTATGCATAATTCAATGGTTTAGGCGTTTCTGTTTTTAGTTTTTTGATCGTTAAGGATTGCTTAGAGCATCACTGGGATTCATCTATAAATTGGTCCATTCGAAGACCAAAAATACATATGATTCTCGATCATAAATATATACAATTAGCATAAGCATAATTCTCGAGCATTTTGATAGATATAGCGAGATTCGATATGAATTCAACATTGAATTATCTTCTTCTCTAAAATTCTATGGCGACAATAGCAATTATATTTTAAAATAATATAAAATACTTACTTTTTGTACGGTGATATTTCTTAAAAAGGAATCTTATACAATTTTAAATATCCATTGAAAAAATTAGAGGAAATTTGAAAAATTTCTACTTATCATGGTTCTGCTATAAAAAACTTATTCAATTCTGATATAAATATTGTATTATATTTGTATAAGTATTATATCAGGTATTGTTTCATACATTTCTGCATCAGATATAATTCTAATACAAATTTGATATAATCCTAAAAGAATTCTAATACAATTCTGATACAATTATGATACAACTTAAAATAATCTCTAAACTTAAACTGATACAATATTGTATTATACTTGTATTAGCATTGTATCAGGTATTATTTTATATATTGATGTATCAAATACAAGCTAGATACATTAATTGTGATACAATTATGATACAATTCCAATCTTCATCTTCTTAATGTTTCAATATGAAAATTCACCTAAAACTTGTTTAACTAAAATTATGATACAATACTATATCATACTTATTTTAGTATTGTATCAGTTATTGTTATAGGTATTGATGTTTCAGAAAGAATTCATATTAAAGATGATACAATTATCACAATCGTGATACAATTCTGAAACATTTTTCTTTTTGAGTTTCAGTCTGAAATTTCATCTAAATCCAACTCTAAACTTAACCAATCACCTTCAAAATTTAGATATAAAATCCAAAGAGCATTCTCAATTGTTTGTAAGAACACTCAATCTAAATACATCATAAATTGGTAAACCTAGAATATCGAATTCAAAGCTTCATTGCCAATGGCGAACCCTCTGTCGCTACAAATTTAGAGATAATGTTGATGGATTTGTCAATTGTTGAAACTTTTTAATGGTTGTTGGTGGAATTGATTTAGAGAAACATATGGTGCTACAGTTTTAGAGAGATAGTCACTTGATTTATGTGCAAAAGAGAGAGGTTTTGATTGATATGTATGAAAGAGAGAATTTTTTAAAATCTTTTAAAATTGGGAAGAAAATATGCTTGTACGGGGGAATATAGATGGCAGACGTTGGGAATAGGAAGGGGGGAGGGGGTTACGATTACAATCAATCCCTAAATTTAAAGGATCCTTCTTTTATTATGGTTTTGTATATATATAGTAAATATAGATACACAATGTAATTTTTATGAAACCTAAAGAAATGTGATAAATAAGTTTTTAATATAGTATAGCTAGGTAAAAATCCCAAGCAACATGAGGACTTATGTAGCACATGATTTCTTCTTTTAAGCTAACTAAATAGGATCAACATTCATCATTTTTTGGACTTCATATTTTTTCCTGTAATATTTTTTACAACTTATACACATTAATTTAACATAGATATGAAATATTTAAAAGTTATGTACTCATGAATAGGGTGCACGTGCAAAGTGCGTACCCTGAGACTATATATAAGGACTTTTTCATATACTAATTTCTCGATACGTGTGTTGCACGTGTATAACACGCTAATTAATACTGACATTTTCAAGTATAGCAAAAAATAAAAAGATAAAATAGTTATTCACCGGTATCGATAGCGAAGATTAAAGTATAGCTTGATTGAATTGAATTACAGTAAGAATGGCGTAACGCGCAAGGGGAGCTAGTCCTATCTTTATTCCATAGATCTTAGGATCGTATTATGTATATCTGTCCGAGCTGGTCCTATATTTGACTTAGATTTTAAAAGTAGTCAAATATAATTTCTAGATTTTGTTTAACGAAGACCGTTAAAAATTGGACGGTGAAACGAGATACTGAACTTAAGTTTGTCCTACTACAAAATATATAATTTCTATATTGTGTTTTATGAAGATCATTAAAGATTGGATGTTGACACGAGATACTGAACTGAAGTTGGTCCTAATACAAATTGTATAATCTCTAAATTTTATTTTATGAAGACTATTAAAGATTGGATGGTGACATGAGATACTGAGTGAAGTTGGTCCCAGCAAAAAATAAATTATTCCAAATACTTATTTTATTTTATTTTATTTAAAGTGTTTGATTGAGCACAAAGTTTTAAAAAAAGAATTTAAAAATTGAAAATCCGACCTTAATTCAAATGGTACTTTATCCTTTTTTTTCTTCTTCTTATACTAGTTTCTCAATATGTTCTTTGCACGTGTATAGCACACTAATTAATACTTTCCACGACCCAAAATCTAATTGGTTGTGATGACACCTAACCCAACCCGCTAGGTAAGCCATTAACACTATCCAATTCCAATGAAATTTAATAAGACAATTAAGTAAAAAAATGTCCGAATCTTATACATTCCCCAAGGACTGGTAGTACAAATCATGAACTTCTAAGATTAGAATTTACAAAGCTGGTATGAAATAAATACATCATCTGTTTGGAATTTAAATAAACAGATTGTTATACATCTAAGGCCACCATGAACAAGAGACAGTTGCATCCGGAACGCATGTACGTCTTCAATTTCCAGCTCCCGTCGATCACAACAACATCATCATCCAACATCTTCACGCAAGGTTCAGAAGTGTAGTATAAGTACTACCCCATGTACTCAATAAGTAGTAAACCTAACCTTAGGTTGAAAGTAGTGATGAGCTGGAACAAAGGTCGGAGTCCAATACCAATAGCCAATAGTTCATAACAACATAATGAAAGAAATAAAAGAAATAAGTCAGAGATAAAATGCTCAGCTTGTTCACAGTTCTAGAAAATAGGCATATTTTTCAAGTATATCAGTGAAAACCCAGATCTTTTACCAAAATTATCAGAGAATATGAGTAAGTTAGAAAACTGTAATTTTTCCCCAAAAGCTTTCAACGGATAAATGTTTTATTTGCAAATGGCATGAGAAAAATACATCTCTATGCCTATGTGTCAATATGTGTGAGAAGCCATGAATGACGTGATACTGTACAATATGAGAAAAATGCATCTCTATGTCTGTATGTCATATGTGTATGTAAATGTAATGTATCTCAGAGATGAACTCAATCTCACTGCCTCACACTTTCTATTCATCATGCTCAACCAATCGACATGCTCAATCACTCAATACTGAATATGGTCAATCCAGCCCAGGGAAGATCCATCCCGAATATATACACAACAACTAAAAGTCAGTCACTCAGTTTTGAATAAGGCCAATTGTCACAACCAAAAACTACCCTATTGTGATGGCGCCTATCATGGAACTAGGCAAGCCGACTCTTTACCAAAGTCAACGCGATATTTCATTTTCAAAGATAAATTCCTGCTATTTAATAATAAAACTTTCATAAAGAACATCTGAATAACAAAGTGTGAAAAGAAAAGCCCGACATCGGGGTGTCATTAATCATGAGCATCTATTAAAGACAGTTCGATAATACTAAGACTAATACAGTCTGGAAAGAAAACTAAATACATCTATAGGAGGATAAGAGGGAGAAGAGCAGGGTTGCGATCGCCATGCAGCTACCTTGCTAACTCCAATAGATCTGTGACAGATGAAACCAACACTAACTAGCACGCCCAACAGGCCCTGGATCTGCACACAAGGGGCAGAGAGTAATGTGAGTACGCCAACTCAGTAAGTAATAAATGTAAATAAAGACTGAGCGGTAGTGACGAGCAGTAAAACACACACAGTCCACGTCATGAAATATCAGTAAATACAACATGCTTTCAAATTAGTATGTGAGTCAAATCATCTCATTTTTAAAATTCAGTGTTCGGTAAAAGTCATTTGAATATATTTTTCAACAGTTTCAACGGAGGCTCAATGCAAAAGAGAGTAAAAGTGATGATAATCATAAACAACCCCTCAGGCAAAACATCACTCATAAACAGCCCCTCGGACAGAACATCACTCATATACAGCCCCTCGGGCAAACCTCAGAGTCACTCGTATACATCCCCTCGGGCATATCTCATATCACTCAATCTGGGCATCCGCGCTCACTGGGGGTGTGCAGACTCCGAAGGGGTTCCTACAACCCAAACACTATAACAAGCTACCTCGTGACATAAATCAATCAAACCCTCGGCCTCACAAAATCATGAATCAGTAACAACATGCTACGACGTGCAACTCGATCCTATAATATCCTCATAAAAATAGGCCCTCGGCCTCACTCAGTCATAAACCTCTCAAGCCACTCGGGCTATCAATAAAAATAGGGTGCTCAACCCAAAATAACATTTATGTGCATCAAAATGGGGTAATAAAGATTGAGTTATGAAATTAGTAAACATGGCATGACTGAGTAAAGATTTTCAATCAAAATAGTTGGAGGATAATAAGAAAAGGCCCCTAAGGGTCCAAACAGGTCTGACACAAGGCCTAAATATGGCATTCAACCCAATTTATAGAAATTCTTTCTAAAACACATAAATATCATATAGTTTCAGTCAAATATTCAACTTATAGTTGCTACGGGAAAGACTAAATCACAATCCTTAACGGTGCACGCCCACACGCCCGTCACCTAGCATGCGTGTCACCTCAAAGTAGTAAAACAATGTGAAATCCGCGGTTCAAATGTTCAGGACTAGATTTACAATCATTACTTACCTCAAACCGGTCAAATCCCTACTCCGCGATGCTCTTGCTTCTCGAACCGGCCTCCAAATGTCTCGAATCTTGCCACAAAAAATTTGATACAATCAACACGAGCTAAAGGAATCAATCCCATAAGAAAATGCTAAGCTTTAAGTCAAAAGTCAAAAAGTCAACTCACAAGTCGGGCCCTGGGCCCATGTCTCGAAATACGACAAAAGTCGCAAAGTCCGGCAACCTATTAGATTATAAGACTAACCATACTAGTTTTACTTAAATCCAACCTCAAATAGGCTTTCAATTCCCAAAAATTCATTTTATAAAACTCCACTGATTTTCCCCCAAATTTCCGTGCCAAATCACTAATTAAATAATAAATTCAATGATATATTCATGAATATTAGCCAAAACCGAGTTAGAATTAATTACCCAGACGATTTCTAGAATTAATTACCCAGACGATTTCCTTGAAAAACTCCTAAAAATTCGCCTCAAACCGAGCTCCCAAAGTCCAAGATGTGAAATAAACCCCTAAACCTCGCTTATATAGCCCTCTGAACCTCCACTACGCGGTCCGCATAATTCCATCGCAGCTGCACACTTCTCACAGCGGTCCACGTAAATCCTGCCGCGGCTGCGGACCTTAGCCTTGCCTTTCGCGGTACGCATAAATTACACCGCGGCCTGCGAAATTCCCACCGCGTTCGCACAATACTTTCGTGGTCCGCGCCAATTTTTGTGCGGTCCGCACTTCCTACACCAGACAGAGTTGACACCAGAAATTTGCAACTTTAAAGCCAGATTTGATCCGTTAACCTGTCACCACCCGAATTTTTCATCGTCGGGACCGTGATGACGCCTAACATTGTACCCGGTAGGCCAGGCAACATTACAAAATATTTCACTTTTTTCCTTTATCTTTTAGCAATTTAAATCTCAGCAGAAATGAATCAGCGCAAATAAATGCGGAAGAACACAATTTAAAGATTATCTTTATACTAATAACAAGAACTGTAATGAAACTCCACCCAGAACTGGTGTCACAACTCATGAACTGTTTACCAATACTACAAATAATGGTCTGAACAAAGATATATATATATACATCTGTCTCAATAATAGATAAAACAGAAATGAACTAGGATAGAAGGGGATGCCATGGCCTGTGGACGCCTGCAGGACTACCTTGGGTCTCCAATTGACTGAAGGCAGCAGCCTCGAACTATGGTCCTTATGGTCTAGTAGCAGGGATAGAAAGTGCAGAGTGCAGTATTAGTACAACCGATACCATGTACTGGTAAGTGTCGAGCCTAACCTCAGTGAAGTAGTGACGAGTCTAGGACACGACAAACAATATAAACCTATGCAGTTAAGCAATATACTAACAAAATAACAATAATAGAAGTTAAACAGAAATGACGGGAAGGGGCAACATGCTATGGGGTATTAAAATAAGAAAATCATAGTAATAACAAAAATTAAACAGTTAATGGACTAGAACATATAACAGCAAATAATCACAGAGAACAGAAATTGCACGGCATCACCCTTCGTGCTTTTACTCTCGATCCTCACCATGCAATCAGATACAGAAATGTGCACGTCATTACCCTTTCTGCTTTATCACTCTTCCTCACCATATGAATATAGAAATGTGCACGACATCACCCTTCGTGCTTTATCTCTCTTCCTCACCGTAGGCATCAATATAAATGTAAATATGTACGGCATCACCCTTCGTGCTTTATCACTCTTCCTCACAATACGCATGAATATGAATGTGCATGGTATCACTCTTTGTGCTTCATCACTTTTTCCTCACCCAAACAGTAGAAACAATAACATCTTGGTAAGGGAATCAACAATAGAAATAATAACATCCCGGCAAGGGAATCAACTATAACCAATCTCGTTTCAACAGTTGACTTCACAACATAACTGTCAACTTGAGTCAATACTCAACAATGGTCAATCATCAAGAAAATATCACAAGTCTTGTTCAACATGGATAATCATTAATTTAAGCATGAACAATACATAATAAGAGACACAATAGTCACAGTATAAGATTCACTTGCATGCTCGACACCAACATATAGATACTCGTCACCACACCTATACGTCGTACTCAACACTAACACGTACCAAATAAGACAAAAACACCTATTCCCTCAAGCTAAGGTTAGACCAAACACTTACCTCGATTCCACGGCCAAACTCAAGCCTCAAATACCGCTTTTCCCTTAGTTTCCACTTCTAATCTGCCCGAATCTATTCATGATTCACTTATTAACATTAATTGAAGTCAAAGAAACCAATTCAAATGAAAAATTGTAGATTTCCAAACATTCTTCCCAAAAGTCAAAAATCGACCCCGGGCCCGCTTGGTCAAAACTCGAAGTTCGGACCAAAACTCGACTACCCATTCACCCCGAGCCCAGATATGTAATTAGTTTCAAAATTCAACCCCAAATCAAGGTCTAAATTCCCAAATTTGCAAAATCCCCAAAATCCCTAAGTCATACACTTAAAGAACAAGATTTAGGCCTAAAAATCTAATGGGTGTTGATGGAAAATGAAAGAGATGAGTTTAACAGCACAAACCCATGATTTGGTGTTGAATCCCCATTTCAAAAATTGCCCAAGGTCGGATTCTATGGAAGAAGATATGAAAATTTTGTCTAATCCCGACCTAGGTTCTGTATTAAATTCGCTGGACAGGTCTTCTTCGCATTCGCGAGAAGCCTGTCACGTTCGTGAAGCATTGGCTAGAAGAGCCTTCGCAAGGTTCGTACGCATTCGTGAAGGTTCACGCCCCTGGCCTTCGCGTTTGCGAGCTGTTGGCCGTGTTCGCGGAGTATTCCACCCATCCCCCAGGTCCCTGCTAACATGTCCTTTGCGTTCGCGATAGCTTGGTCGTGTTTGCGAACGCTAAACCCCCCACCGCTCCGCGTTTGCGACCTATTCCTCGCGTTTGCGTAGAAGAAATTTTCAGTCAGACAATTTTACTCTTCGCGTTCGCAAGATTTCCTTCGCGAACGCGAAGAAGGATGCATCTGTGCACCTGTAACAGCAAAACAACAAAAATCTCTAAGTCCAAAACATCCCGAAACATATCTGAAACTCACCCGAGCCCTCAGGGCTCCAAACCAAACATGCACACAAGTCTAAAAACATCATACGTACTTGTTCGTGCGATCAAATCGCCAGAATATCACCTAAAACTATGGATTTAGCATCAAAATCAATGAAAATCTCGGAAACTCTTAAAGTTTCTATTTTCACAACCGAGGGTCCGAATCACGTCATATAAACTCCATTTCTTACCAATTTTCACAGACATAACTTCAATACAATATTAAACCTGTACCAGGCTTCAAAACCAAAATACGGGCCAGTTACCAACAAGATCGAATGTTCTTAAATTTCCAAATATCCTTATATTTTCAGTTAAACAATTTTCTTCAAAAATTTATTTCTCGGGTTAGTGATCTCGGAATTCAATACTGGGCATACGCCCAAGTCCCATATTTTTCTATGGACCCTTATGAACTGTCAAATTACGGGTCCAGGTCCGTTTACCCAAAATATTGACCAAAGTAAACTTTATTCAACTTTAAAGGCGAAAATTTAGCATTTTCTCAAATATTCACATGAAGGATTTCCGAAAATGTGCTCGAACTGCGCACATAAATCGAGGAGTAAGAAAATAAGGTCTTGAAGGCCTCGAAACCCCAAATTAGGTTGTAAAATACGATATGACCTTTTAGGTCATCACATAACCACTCAAAATTCACCCGAGGCCCTCGGGACCTCAACCAAACATACCAACACATCCCATAAAATTATTCAGACTTAGTCAAACCTTCGAATCAAGCAAAACAACATCAAAACACCAAATTACTCACAGATTCAAGCCTAAGAACATCCAATTTCTAAATTTCACAAACGACATCAAAACATATCAAATCACGTCCGAATGACCCCAAAATTTGCACACACGTCACAAATGACACTAGGAACCTACTCCAACTTTAGGAATTCCATTCCAACCCGATATCAAATTTTCTACTACCAACCAAAATCGGCAAATTTCCATTTTTCATCAATTCATGCCTAATTCTACCACAGACCTCTAAATCACATTTCGGACACGCTCCTAAGTCCAAAATCACCTAACACAACCATCAAAATTCAAATCCGAGGTCGTTTGCACATAATTCAACATCTGGTCAACTTTCCCAGCTTAAGTCCTCACAAAAGAGACTAAGTGTCTCAATTCACTCCAAAACCACTCCGAACCCGAACCAACTAACGCGATACGATCAAATATAGCCAAAGAACACAAAAGGAAGCAGAAATGGGGAAAACGGGGCTATAACTCCCAAAATGACCAGCCGGGTTGTTACATCCCCCCTCTTAAACAAACATTCATAACGAGTCTAGAAATATACATGAAGCCTAAAATAAGTATGGATATCTGCTCCGCATCTTCCACTCGATCTCCCAAGTAGCCTCCTCCACGGGCCGACCTATCCACTGCACTTTCACTGAAGCTATATCCTTTGATCTCAACTTCCAGACCTGCTGCTCCAAAATAGCCACTGGCTCCACATCATAGGTCAACTAATATCTAACTGAACCGTGCTGAAATCTAAGACATGAGACAGATCGCCGATATACTTCCGGAGCATAGAAACATGAAATACCGGATGCACACCTGACAAGATAGGTGGAAAAGCAAGCTTATAAGCCACCTTCCCAATCCTCCAAAGCACCTCAAAAGGCCGAATGAACCGAGGGCTCAATTTGCCCTTCTCCCCAAATCTCATAACACCCTTCATGGGAGAAACCTTCAGTAGAACCTTCTCCCCAACCATGTAAGACACATCCCAACCTTTCTATCAGCGTAACTCTTTTGTCTTGACTGCGTTGTACGAAGCCGCTCTAGAATTACTTTCACCTTGTCTAAAGCATCCGAAACCAAGTCTGTACCCAAAAGCCTAGCCTTTTCCGGCTCAAACAACCTACTAGAGATCTACACTATCTCCCATATAAAGTCTCATATGGAGCCATCTTAATATTCGATTGATAACTGTTGTTATATGCAAACTCTGCGAGTGGCAGAAACTGGTCCCATGAACCCCCAAAATCATTGACACAAGCGCGTAACATGTCCTCCAATATATGAATAATGCGCTCGGACTGTCCATCTGTCTGAGGGTGAAAAACTGTGCTCAACTCAACCTGAGTACCCAGCTCTCGCTGCACGACCCTCTAAAACTGTGATGTAAACTGAGTACCTCTATCTGAAATGATGGAAACCGGAATACCATGCAGGTGAACAATCTCTCGGATATAAATTTCAGCTAACCGCTCTGAAGAATAGGTGGTACACATAGGAATGAAGTATGCAGACTTGGTCAGCCGATCCATAATTAACCAAATAGAATTGAACTTCCTCAAGGCCGGTGGGAGTCCAACTATGAAATCTATGGTGATCCGCTCCCACTTCCACTCTGGAATATCTAACTGCTGAAGCAAACCACCCGGTCTCTAATGTTCATATTTCACCTGTTGACAATTGAGGCACCGAGCCACAAATCCCACTATATCTTTCTTCATTCTCCTCCACCAAATAGTGTTGTCTCAAATCGTGGTACATCTTTGCAGCATCCGGATGGATGGAATACCGCAAGCAGGCCTCCTCTAAAATTAACACCCGAAGCCCATCTACATTGAGCACACATACCCGTCACTGTATCCTCAATACCCTATCATCACCAATAGTCACATCTCTAGCATCGACGTGTTGAACTCTGTCCTTGAGGACAACTAAATGAAGATCATCATACTGGCGCTCTCTGATACGATCAAACAAGGAAGACCGAGAAACCACACAAGCTAGGATTCGACTGGGCTTCGAAATATCCAACTTCACAAACCGATTGGGCAATGCCTGAACATCAACTTCAAAAGGTCTCTCCCCAATGGAAATAAATGCCAAACTTCCCATACACACCTCCTTTCTACTCAAGGCATCGGCCACCATATTGGCCTTTTCAGGATGGTACAATATAGTAATATCATAGTCCTTTAGTAGCTCCAACCATCTCCACTGCCTCAAATTGGTATCCTTTTGCTTGAACAAGTATTGGAGGCTACGATGATCAGTAAATACCTAACAAGACACACCATAGAGATAATGCCTCCAAATCTTCAATGCGTGAAAAATGGCAGCCAACTCTAAATCATGAACAGGGTAGTTCTTCTCATGGGCTTCAACTGACGAGAAGCATAAGCAATCACCCTACCCTCCTGCATCAACACACACCTGATACCAACCCAAGAAGCATCATAATATATAATATAAGAACCTGAAGTTGATGGAAAAACTAACTCTAGGCTTGTGGTCAAGGCAATCTTGAGCTTCTAAAAGCTCTCCTCACAATCATCCGACCACCTGAAAGGAGCACCTTTTTGGGTCAATTTGGTCAAGGGTGATACAATAGATGAAAATCCCTAAATGAATCAACGGTAATAACCTGCCAAACCAAGAAAGCTACGAATCTCCATGGCGGAGGACAGTCTAGGCCCAACTATGGACCGCCTCTATCTTCTTTGGATCAACTTGAATACCCTCATTGGACACCACATGCCCCAAGAATGCCACTGAACTGAGCCAAAACTAACAATTGGAGAACTTTGCATAAAGCTTCTCCTCCCTCAACCGCTACAATACAACTCTCAAATGCTTAGCTTGCTCCTCATGACTATGAGAGTACAACAGAATATCATCAATGAATACAATAATAAACGAGTCGATATAAGGCTGAAACACGTTGTTCATCAAATGCATGAACGCTGCCGGGGTATTGGTTAGCTCAAAAGGCATCACAAGAAACTCATAATGACCATATCGGGTCCTA
The DNA here is from genome assembly GCA_026770625.1 of Nicotiana glauca. NCBI lineage: Eukaryota > Viridiplantae > Streptophyta > Magnoliopsida > Solanales > Solanaceae > Nicotiana > Nicotiana glauca. Next base: position 240,653 of record MU705402.1, on the reverse strand, counting down.
AAAGCTGTCTTAAGAATGTCCGAGTCCCTGGTCTTCAATTGGTGATACCCTAATATAAGATCGATCTTGGAGAACACCCTCGCTCCCTAAAGCTGGTCAAATAAATCATCAATACGCGACAAAGGATAATTGTTATTGATTGTGACTTTGTTCAACTGCCTATAATCAATGCACATCCTCATAGTGCCATCCTTCTTCTTTATAAATAAAATAGGCTCACCCCAAAGTGACATACTAGGCCGAATAAACCCTTTATCAAGGAGTTCCTGAAGCTGCTCCTTCAACTCTTTTAGCTCCACTGGTGCCATACGATACGATGGAATAAAAATGGGCTGAGAGCCCAGCACCAAATCAATATCGAAGTCAATGTCCCTGTCCGACGGCATGCCCGACAGGTCTGCAGGAAATACATCCGGAAAGTCCCTCACTCCCGGAACTAAGTCAATGGTAGGAGTCTCTGCACTGGCATACCTCACAAAAGCCAAATAAGAACGACAAACCTTCCCAACCATCCATTGCGCCTTCAAAAATGAAATCACTCTACTGGGAACATAATCCGACGAACCTCGCCACTCAATCCGTGGCACCCTCGGCATAGCCAACGTCACTGTCTTAGCATGATAGTCCAGAATAACACGACACAGAGACAACTAATCCATACTCAATATCGCATCAAAATCAACTATACCGAGTAGCAAAAGGTCTACTCTGGTCTCCAAACACTCTATAATCACCATACAAAACTGATATATATGGTCTACAACAATAGTATCGCCCACCGGAGTAGAAACACGACTGGATGAAATAAGAGACTCGCGGGGCGTATCCAAATAATGAGCAAAATATGATGACACATATGAAAAAGTGGAACCAGGATCAAATAATATAGAAGCATCCCTGTGGCAAACTGAGACAATACATGTGATCACAACATTTGAAGTAATAACATCTGGTATTGCTGGAAGTGCATAGAAAGGATCCTGACCGCCACCTGATCAACCTCCTCCTATGGGACGACCCCTAGCTGACTGACCTCCACCCCTAGTTGACTGGGTGGGTAGCAAATTAACTGGTGCTGAAGTCAATGGATGACTCCTATACTGAGGTGGACCCCCATGATGATGAGGACACTGCCTCCACATATGCCTTAACTCTCCACACTCATAACAACCCCCTGGTGTTGGTGACGGGGACTAAAGGGAACCCCTACCACCGGGATGACTAGTAGAAGAACCTAGCATGGAGGAGGCCTGAACTGATGGAGCACGGGATGAACTCTGGGCTGGAGGGCACTAAGTGATGAATGTCCCCGATGAGAACTGTGGGAACCATGGCCCGATGATGCCCCATGGTGAACTGGGCGAGCTGGTTGAGCATGTTTGAATGGACGGACTCTGCCATGCTGAAACTGGCCCCTATGAGGAGAACCCCCAAAACTACCGGATCCACGAGGCCTCTTGGTCTCCCTATCCATCGCTCCTGATGGAGAATCGACTCTATATCCTGAGCAATGTGAACAACCTCCTCAAAATAAGCACCAGATACCCTCTCTCTAGTCATAAGAATCCATAACTAATACGAGAGGCCATCCACGAACTTCCTGATATTCTCCCTGTCCATGGGAACCAACCAGATAGCATGATGGGCTAACTTAGAGAACCTCATCTCATATTACGTCATAGTCATATCATCCTGATGCAACTGCTTGAACTGCCTGTGCAGCTCCTCTCTGCGGGACTACGACACATACTTCTCTAGAAAAAGAATAGAGAACTGCTTCCAGGTGAGGGGCGCTGCACCAACAAGCCTACGCCTCTTATAAGACTCCCACCAAGTAAAGGCAGCTCCAGAGAATAGAATGGTAGTAAATGAGACCCCACTGGTCTTCAGAATACCCGCTGTATGAAGAATCCTCTAACACTTGTCCAAGAAATATAGGGCATCCTCGCCCTCTGTACCACTAAAACTCGGAGGCTGAAGTTTACCAAACCTCTCTAACCTACACTGCTCGTCATCAGGCATGGCTGGTACCACATAATCCTAAGCAGGTGCAATCAGCTGGGCTGGTGGCAAACCTGGTGTTTGAAGCCCCTGAACAACCTGCTTAGGTGTACGAGCGATGGGAGTCTGAGTGCCTCCCCCAGCTTGGGAAGTAGCTGCTGTAGTAGAAACATCGACCGACTGAGCAAGACTGGTGCACATGGTCAAAATTTGAGCTAAGGTCTCCTGAAGACCCGTAGTAACAATAGGCATAGCTGGTGCTTGGGCTGGTCCTACTGGAGCATCAACAACGGCCTGATCATGAACTGGGGCAGCTAGTGGATCTGTAGGTGCTTCCCTAGCTACTGTGCAGGTTACACCCATGCCTATATCATGGCCTTGACCACGACCTCGGCCTCTCGCGGCCCTAACTGGTGGTACTGGCGTCCATCTTAACCGGTAGCACGTGTCCTCACCATATGTGAGAGAATAGAATAACAGAAGTTTAGTTACCAGAATCAACAAATTCACACGACAAGAATTCAAGAATGTGAAGTTTTCCTAAAGGTTCTGTAGCCTCTCAAGATAAGTACAGACATCTCCGTACCGATCTTCAAGACTCTACTATACCCGCTCATGACCCGTGAGACCTATGTAACCGAGGCTCTAATACCAACTTGTTACGATCCAAAACTACCCTGTTATAATGGTGCCTATCGTGGAACTAGGCAAGCCGAATCTTTACCAAAATCAATGCGATATTTCATTTTTGAAGATAAATTCATGTTATTTAATAATAAAACTTTCATAAAGAACATCTGAATAACAAAGTGCAAAAAGAAAAGCCCGACATCAGGGCGTCACTAGTCATGAGCATCTACTAATACCTGTACGATAATACTAAGGCTAATACAGTTTGGAAAGACAATTAAATACATCTATAGGAGGATAAGAGAGAGAAGAGCAGGGTTGTGATCGCCATGCAACTACCATGCTAACTCCAATAGATCCGCGACGAATGAAATCAACACTCACTAGCCCGCCCAGCAACCCCTGGATCTGCTCACAAGGTGCATGGAGCAATTTGAGTATGCTAACTCAGTAAGTAATAAAAGTAAATAAAGAATGAGCAGTAGTGATGAGCAGTAAAACACACAAAGTCCATGTCATGAAATCTCAGTAAATACAACATGCTTTCAATTCAGTATGTGAGTTAAATCATCTCGTTTTTAAAATTTAGTATTCGGTAAAAGTCATTTGAAGAAATTTTTCAATAGTTTCAATGGAGGCTCAATGGAAAAGAGAGTAAAAGTGATGAAAATCGTAAACAGCGCCTCAGGCAAAACATCACTCATAAACAACCCCTCTGACAGAATATCACTTATAAACAGCCCCTCGGGCGAACCTCACAGTCACTCGTATACAGCCTCTCGGGCATATCTCATATCACTGAATTAGGGTACCCGAGCTCACTGGGGGTGTGCAGATTCTGGAGGGGCTCCTACAGCCCAAGCGTTATAACAAGTCACCTTGTAGCATAAATCATCCAGGTCCTTGACCTCACAAAATCATGAATCAGTAACAACATGCTGCGGCATGCAGCCGCCATAATATCCTCACATAAAAAGATCCTCGGACTCACTCAGTCATAAACCTCTCAAGCCACTTGGGCTATCGGTAAAAATAGGGTACTCAGCCCAAATAACATTTATATGCATTAAAACGGGGTAATAAAGACTGAGTTATGAAATCCGTAAACACTGCATAATTGAGTATAGATTTTCAATCAAAATAGTGGGAGGATAATAAGAAAAGGCTCCTAAGGGTCCAAACAACTCTTGCACAAGGCCCAAATATGGCATTCATCCCAATTTATAGAAATTCTTTCTAAAACACATAAGTATCATATAGTTTTAGTCAAATACATAACTTATAGCTGCTACGGGATGGATTAAATCACAATCCCTAATGGTGCACGCCAACATGCCCGTCACCTAGAATGTGCGTCACATCAAAGTAGTAAAATGATGCAAAATCTGGGGTTTCATACCCTCAGGACTAGATTTACAATCATTACTTACCTCAAATCGGTCAAATCCCTACTCCACAATGCTCTTGCCTCTCGAACCAGCCTCCAAATGCCTCGAATCTAGCCACAAACAATTCGATACGATCAACACAAGTTAAAGGAATCAATCCCATAAGAAAATGCTAAGCTTTAGGTCAAAAGTCAAAAGGTCAACTCAAAAGTTGGGCCCCAGGCCCATGTCTAAAAATCCGATAACCCATTCAATTATAAGACTAACCAAACTAGTTTCACTTAAATCTGACCTCAAATGGGCTTTCAATTCCCAAAAATTCATTTTATGAAACTCCACCGATTTTCCCCCAAATTTCCATCCCAAATAACAAATCAAATGATGAATTAAATGATATTTTCATGAATATTAGCCAAAACCGAGTTAGAATTACTTACCCAGATGATTTCCTTGAAAAACTCCCAAAAATTCACCTTAAAGCGAGCTCCCAAAGTCCAAGATGTGAAATAAAACCTTAAGCCTCGCTTATATATCCCTCTAAACCTCCACTACGCGGTCCGCATAATTCCATCGCGGCCGTACACTTCTTACCACGGTCCGCGTATATCATGTCACAGACCCTGAGCCTTAACTTTCACGGTTCGCATAAAATACACAGCGGACGCTTTCATTCTTCTGCGGACTGCACAATTCCTACCGCTGCCGCACTGCCTCTGCAGTCCACACCATTTTTTGTGCGGTACGCACTTCCTACACTAGGCACAACTGACACCAGAAATCTGCAACTTTTAAAGCCATATTTGATCCGTTAACCACTCAAAACTCACCCGAGGCCCTCGAGACCTCAACCAAACATACCAACACATCCCATAACATCATTAAAACTTAGTCGGACCTTCGAATCACTCAAAACAGCATCAAAATACCAAATTACCCTTGGATTCAAGCCTAAGAACATCCAATTTCTAAATTTCACAAAGGGAGTCAAAACCTATCAAACCACGCTCGAATGAACCCAAATTTTGCACACATGTCACAAATGACACTACAAATCTACTCCAACTTTCAAAATTCCATTCCGACCCCGATATCAAATTTTTCACTGCCGACCAAAATCGCCAAATTTCCAATTTCGCCAATTCATGCCTAATTCTACCACAGACCTCCAAATCACATTCCGGACACGCTCCTAAGTCCAAAATCACCTAACAAAACCATCAAAATTCAAATCCGAGGTCGTTTGCACATAAGTAAACTTCCGGTCAACTTTCCCAACTTAAGCCTTCACAAATGAGACTACGTATCTCAATTCACTCCAAAACCACTCCGAACTCAAAGCAACTAACGTGACATGATCAAATATAGTTGAAAAATACAAAAGGAAGCAAAACAGGGGAAACGGGGCTATAACTACTTAAACAACGACCGGGTCGTTACACCAATGCAGCTCGAGAAAGATCCATCCCCAAAAAATATATGCTTCAGGCAAGATCCATCCCTCAATATAAATCAATCGCGTTCACTGGGGGTGTGTGCAGATTCCGGAGGGGATCCTTCAGCCCAAGCGCCATAATAAGACAGATCCAGCCATAAATCAATATAACATACTGCGGCGTGCAACCCGATCCTATAATATCACTCACACTCAGGCCCTCAGCCTCACTCAATCATTAGTCTCTCACGTCTCTCAGGCTCACAATGCAATAAAACTAGCCCAAATGATGATATGATATGTCAATAAATAGCAACCGAGACTTGGATATGATATAAAATGAATGAACATGACTGAGTATAAAATTTTCAAATTTAAAAAGTAACAACGGCAATATGACCTCAGTGGGTACCGACAAAATAAGCATGAAGCCTAGACATGGTTTCTAACATGAATCACAGCTCAATATCTCTATACGTACAGATTTCATGATTACAGATAAGATCAGGTAACTACACAGTACCACAGGAATAATAGAGTCACAATTCACACGGTGCATGCCCACATGCCTGTCACCTAGCATGTGCTTTACCTCAACACCAACCACATAACATGTAATTCGGGGTTTCACATCCTCAACGCCAAGTTTAGAAGTGTTACTTACCTTAAACAAGCCAAATCCAATGTCGAGCAAGCGAAGCGATGCTCCAAAATGTCATCTCGCGCGTACCAACCTTTGAACGGCTCAAAACTAGTCAAAAGCAACTCAAATACATCAAATATATCCGAAGGAAAGAATTTCGAATGATAAAGGTCGAATCCTTAATCGAAGGCCCAAAATCATCCCAAAAGTCCAACCCGGGTCCGCACCTCGGAACTCGACAAAACTAAAAAATCCGATAATTCATTCAATTATGAGTCCAATTGTCACGACCCCAGTTCACCCTCCATGAACATGTCGTGATGGCACCTAGTCCCTATGACTAGGTAAGCCTAACAATGCTGAAGATAAATCATAATTGCGGAAGAAAATAAATAAAACTAAACTGGTAAAATAAACGGTGTTTAAGGTGCCGCTCGGCACATACCATAATAATTCTCGAAGCTAGCAAACTCCCAAAACCCGGAAACTCACAAATCACAAGCTAAGGGATACATAAGAGTCTCTGACTCAAGAATATCTATACAAAAGAGAAATACTAGAAGAGCTATACTTATTACGGAAAGCTGGAAAGGGACTCCTCGGTCTGCGGACGTATCAGATATACCTTGAAGTCTCTACCGATATGCCTCCTCCCAAGGCTGACAGAACTAAGCGGGAGTACCTGTATCTGCATAACAAAAATGTGCAGAAGAGTAGCATGAGCACACCACGGCGGTGCCCAGTAAGTATCAAGACTAACCTCGGTGGAGTAGTGACGAGGAACAGTCAAGGCACCTACCGGTCAATAAACAGTATAATAATAGGAATAATGGTAACGACATATAAATATGTAAAGACTGCATGAATGACCAAGAATGCTACAATTCACAATAAGGGAAAAATACAACAAGTAACAACGAGAATATAATAAATGATAATATAGAACGACGACAGAATCACAATCCAAATCCTAAGGTCACAACACGGCAAGGAGAAAACAAGTCAATAACTCATATCTTATAAAGGTCTTATTCAACTCTTTCCATAATTTCACCCAGTCTCGTACAAACCACAACTCGCGAAGACCAGCATATGAAATCTAACAATTTGGCATCCTGTGCCCCATCAATCTCATGGTCATGCTGACAACTGACTGGCTAACTAGGGCCACTCTCACAAATATAATGGATAAACGAGGTCGTACCTCCACCCTTAGCAAAATCAGGAGGGATTCACCTCTAATAGGAGTGCTCAGCTACGTGTATGCTTGTGCAAGTGTTTCTAACAAAATTCTACCAGCTAGCAAACATGAAAAGGAGAACGGACCGCATGTACGATGTTTTCTCACAACTTCCAAGCGGTAACGCTCATACAGGTAAGCAACCCAGAATCATAACATAAAACAAATAGGAATGCCTCCACAGGCCGTCACAACCCTATACAATCAATCCTTGACATATCCCACCTTATTTAACCAAGTGTGCAATTAATAATATAATAGGCACCGCCTTATTTCGCCACACGTGCATAACAATGTCCCACCTTATTCCGCCACATGTGCAACCCACATATAAGCATATAACATATCCCGCCTTATTACGCCGCATGTGCAAAACATCA
>MU705402.1:219704-232017 GCA_026770625.1 Nicotiana glauca | reverse complement strand
TTCATTAAAAATCTTAAATTAAAGGATGAAATTAAGAGGAGATTCATGGAAATTGGTCTAAATCGAGTAAGAAGCACTTACCCAAGTTGCCCAAGTGAAAATCCCTTCAAAAATCGCCAAGAGCCGAGCTCTAGAAGTCAAAATGTGATAAAAATGGTGAACCCTCGAATTAGGGATTAAATCTGTCTGCCCAGACATTTTGTTCTATGCGATCGCAGGAGAAGGCATGCGATCGCATAGAGTAAAATTGGAAGGCCCAGAATAATTGCCTGTGCGAACGCAATGGGGCTCATACGATCGCAGAAGAAGAGAAAGCATAACTATGCGATCGCGAACAAGGCTATGCGATCGCATATAAGGAATTGGAACCCCTCTTGAATACACTATGCGATCGCGGAGGTTATGCGATCACATAGAAGGAAATGGAACCCCCCTGGAATATACTATGTGATCGCGGAGGTGATGATGCGATCGCATAGAAGAAAAATCTGTAGCAGAACTGAAGGGAAAATCTGCAACACTTTTCAAGACAAAAATGCTCCGTTAAGCATCCGAAACTCACCTGAGGCCCCCGGGACCTCAACCAAACCCACGGACATATCCCATAACATCATTCAAACTTGTTCCGATCCTTAAACCACCTAAAACAATGTCGGAACCTCGAATTAATCAATTATTTAAGCCTAAGAATTTCAAATTTCATCAAAACACATTTTCGATAAAAAACCAACCAAAACATGTCTAAATGACATGAAATTTTGCACACATATCCCAAGTGACATGACGGAGCTACTGCAACTTCCGGAATTCCATTCCGACCCTCGGATCAAAATCTCACTATCGGACCGGAAACTTCAAAAATTCAAACTTCGACATTTCAAGCTTAAATTAGCTACGGGCTTCCAAAATACAATCCGAACACGCTCCCAACCCCGAAATCACCTAACGGAGCTAACGGAACCATCAGATTTCCATTCCGAGGCCATCTTCCCACTGTTCTGACTACGGACCACTTTCCAACACTTAAGCTCTCATTTAGAGACTAAGTGTCCCAAAACTCCCCGAAACTCAACGCCGAACGTCCCGGCAACCCAAAATAGCAGAAAAGAACTTAGGGGAAGCAGTTAATAGGGGATCGGGGCATGAATTCTAAAAATGAACGGTCGGGTCGTTACATCCTCCCACACTTAAACATTCGTTCGTCCTCGAACAAGAATATAGAACATACCTGAAGTCTTCAAGTCACTGAGTGCGCACTTCCAACATACACCCGCGGGGTGATCCCATGTCACCCCAATCCTCTTAAGACTGAATACACCATCTCAACTGAAATTTAACCTTTCTAGCAATACCAATAGGCCTTCAAGCCAGAATTCTCACCTTCCATCCGTTTCCAAAAGACCCGATCCTAAATCCATGTCCGATATCAATCTCAACCAGCTATTTCAATACAAGCCAACACACATGGGGTACAACCACACAACATGGCACATCACACATAGGCCCACAATAACATTCCTGATAGCAATACTTGCCTGAGATCAAATTCGTACCGGCCATAAGCCTCATATCCAATAGGAACTCTTTTCAAACCTCCACAACACTGGCGATGATACAATAACCACGAGATCCGCATGACAAAACAACCGAACAACCAAGTCTCAGCCAACTCCAACGGGTACACACCCCACAAGCTAAAACTCAAGAAGCATAGAACGGAAATGACTGAATATGAGAACGGAAACACATAAGGGAGCTAACAAACAAATCAAACTAGCACAGATCCTTCTAAACACAATTCGACAAAACATCTAACAAGAAAGAATAAAAGCATATAAAAGACTCACAATGATCTTATACTGATATAACCTCTTACCGTAGTACATAGCCGGGTCTCAACATATCAATCACCTGAAATCACGAGGGTCCCACCCTCAACACTGAATCATAAGTAGGGCACACATCAACCCATCTAGAGACTCTCACTAGATTAATTCCGTCTACAATTACAACACAGGCTGGCTCCCACAACGGTGGAGCATAGAAATCACAGCTCGTAACCAAGAATACTCAGTGATCACATCAAACCTACCGAAACAGACAACATGAATTTACTACTACCTCATAATCCTCGACAATAACTAGAAACAGATGCTAGAAACGGTTATCACTCATAGAACCTCCCAACAGAATAATCACGTAAATAGAGTACAAATCATGAAACACACTCATGAATGGAACAACAAATAAGGGAAACTCAACCCGATAAGTAGAACTGTGATGAACTACAGATAGTGCCCCTTTATAACAAACTGAATCCGTACCTGAATGACATTCAACTGGTGCACCAGCCTCAAGCCTACTATATGAAACACATAAACGAGCCGGGCCTCCCCCTCTTGGGCGCCCTCTACCTGCCTGAATACCTCGCTGGGACACACCGGTCCGAAGTCTGGGACAATCTCTCACCATGTGGCTAGTATCTCCACACTCAAAGCACCATCTCTGCTGACGAGGCAGTGGGAACTATGCGGTACGGGTACTCCGAGACCCATGAACACCTGAGTCACCATGCAAAGACTGAAGTGCAAACTGAACTGGCTGACCCGCAAAACCTCTACCATGACGCACCCTGCCTCCAAAATAAGGGCCAACACATCTCCCCGGTCTACGAGGCCTCCTCAAATTCTCGCTTCTGATCTCGGCTGCTCTCTCTCTCATGACCCTGCCTGCCCTCTCTCTCTCTCTAGCATGCATACCCTCTATCCTCCTAGCAATGTTCACCACCTGCTGATACGGAATATCTATCTCTAACTCATGGTCCATGCTAGACCTAATGCTAGGAATGAGCCCCTCAGTGAACCGGCGAACCTTCTCGCGAATAGTAGAAACCAAGGCTGAGGCATGTCTAGCCAAACTGGTATAACAGATAGCATACTCTGAGATGGTCATAGCACCCTGGCGGAAATGCTCAAACTCTGCGCGCCATACATCCCTGAGGCTCTAAGGAACAAACTCTCTCAGAAACATATCTGAAAACTGAGTCCAAGTCAGTGAAGCTGCCTCGTCTGGACAGTCTAACTCATAGGTGCACCACCAATCATAGGCGGCTCCTCGAAGCTGAAAAGTAGTGAAAGAAACCCTGCTCGATCCAGAGATACCCATAGTACGGATAATACGGTAACACTCATCAAAAAACCCCAAGGCATCGTCTGATGCTAATCCATTGAACACCGGGGGATCATACTTCTTGAACCTCTCTAGTCTCATCTGCTCCTGCTCGGAAGTCGTTGCCATGCCCTTGGGCTGAACTGGTGCTGCAAGCAGTGCAGGAATAATCCTTGGGACCTGCTCAACATGCGCTCACTGCTCAGGAGTGCGGGCGGTGGGAGTCTGTGCTTCTCCCCCGGCCTGGGATGCGGCTGCAGCAAGGGGAAGCAATCCTGCCTGAGCCAAAGTGGTGTACAAACTCATGAACTGTGCCAGAGTCTCCTGAATGGATGGGGTAGTAGTAGCAGTAGGCGTGTCAGGTGCCTGGACTCCGGCTGGATCTGCTGGTGGTACCTCAGCAGCAGCTTGCACAGGAGCTCTCGCTGAACCACGTGCGTGTCCTCAAACTCTACCCCGGCCCCGACCACCGACGGCTGCAGCAGGGGGCGCGGGTGCCTGATCACCTCGGGTAGTACATGTCCTCACCATCTGTGAGAGAGTAGAAGATAGGGGTTAGGATTGTGGATGTCAAAATCTTGCACGACAGGGAAATCAAATGAAGTGGAATTTTCCTAACAGTTACATAGCCTCTCGCAGATAAGTACAGACATTTTCGTACCGATCCATGAGACTCTAATAAACTGGCTTGTGATATGTGACTCCTATGAACCTAGAGCTCTAATACCAACTTGTCACGACCCCAGTTCACCCTCCATGAATATGTCATGATGGCACCTAGTCCCTATGACTATGTAAGCCTAACAATGCGAAAGATAAACCATAATTGAGGAAGAAAATAAATAAAACTAAACTGGTAAAATAAATGGTGTTTAAGGTGCCGCTCGGCACATACCACAATAATTCTCGAAGCTAACAAACTCCCAAAACCCAAAAACTCACAAATCACAAGCTAAGGGATATATAAGAGGCTATGACTCAAGAATATCTATACAAAGGAGAAATACTAGAAGAGCTATACTTATTACAGAAAGCTAGAAAGTGCCTCCTCGGTCTGCGGACGTATCAGATATACCTTAAAGTCTCTATCGATATGCCTCCTCCCAAGGCTGGCAGAACTGAGTGGGAGTACCTGTATCTGCACAATAAAAATGTGCAGAAGAGTAGCATGAGCACACCACGGCGGTGCCCAGTAAGTATCAAGACTAACCTCGGTGGAGTAGTGACGAGGAATAGTCAAGGCACCTACCGGTCAATAAACAGTATAATCATAGGAATAATGGCAACGACATATAAATATGTAAAGACTGCATGAATGACCAAGAATGCTACAATTCACAATAAGGGAAAAATACAACAAGTAACAATGAGAATATAATAAATGATGATACAAAACGACGACAGAATCACAATCGAAATCCTAAGGTCACAACACGACAAGGAGAAAACAAGTCAATAACTCATATCTTACAATGATGTTCACAAAGGTCTTGTTCAACTCTTTCCACAATTTCACCCAGTCTCGTACAAACCACCACTCGCGAAGACCCAGCATCTGAAATCTAACAATTTGGCATCCTGTTCCCCATCAATCTCATGGTCATGCTGACAACTGACTGGCAAACTAGGGCCACTCTCACAAATATAATGGATAAACAAGGTCGTACCTCCACCCTTAGCAAAATCAGGAGGGATTCACCTCTAATAGGAGCGCTCAGCTACGTGTATGCTTGTGCAAGTGTTTCTAACAAAATTCTACCAGCTAGCAAACATGAAAAGGAGAACGGACCGTACGTACGATGTTTCCTCACAACTTCCAAGCGGTAACGCTCATACAGGCAAGCAACCCACAATCACAATATAAAACAAATAGGAATGCCTCCACAGGCCGTCACAACCCTATACAATCAATCCCTGACATAGCCCACCTTATTTCACCACGTGTGCAATTAATAATATAATAGGCACCGCCTTATTTCGCCACACGTGCATAACAATGTCCCACCTTATTCCTCCACATGTGCAACCCACCTATAAGCATATAACATATCCCACCTTATTACGCCGCATGTGCAAAATATCAATAACAACAATGGCACGACAAAGACCTCGTGCAACCCTTCAAAAACAACTGCACAGCAAAACCCTCGTGCATTACAGTAGCAACAATCGCACGGCAAAAATCTCGTGCATCACAATATCAACAGCCGCACGATAGAAACCTCGTGCATCACAATCTCAACAACCATACGGCAGAAACCAAGTGCATCAAAATCTCAAGTACAACACAACAAATGACAATATATACAGTAACAAAGCAAGAGAATCAACTCAAGAAATTCCGTTCACCAAAAGACGGTACAACTAACTCACAATGAATAACCGTAACAGGGAAATACTAAGCACAATAAGAACAACTCAACAAGAGAGAAATAATACGAAACAATGATTCCATAATACTCAGTTCAACAACAAGGAAATTAACATGAATCAATAAATTACAATTAAGGAAAATATCAACTAGACATAGGATATCCAACTTCTTTCCAATTAAGACAAATTATTTACACGAGAGATAGAAATGATGCTTTCCAAATAAAGAAAAGCAGTTAGGAATGATAATATGACTATAGAAGGGTAAATGTCTACAATTAAACAAGTAAAAATCAATTAGGCAACAAGAATAACCAAAAAGGGCAATAAATTCCAAGTAAGTCATGTAGAGGTGAAACTAATAACATGGAACTCAATCGTATCAATAACTACTTCATATTCGATGATTATAAGGATCTAAGAGCCTAAAAGGTGCAAGTTTCCACAAATAAATCCAAGCACGCACACGTCACCTCACGTACAAGGAATACAATCAACAAAGAAGACTCAAATCCTAAGGGGAAGTCCCCCACACAAGGTTAGGCAAGATACTTACCTCGATCCGGCTAAAATCAACTAGCAACCACGTTCTAGCCACGAGTACTCGACTCCAAATGGCCCAAATCTATTCAATTAAATCACACATTGTAATTAATATCTCAAGCAACAGATTCTACTATTTAATTCAAAGCTAAAGCGCGAAATTAGGCAAAATGACCTAAATGCCCCTCAAGCCAACGTCTCGAAATCAGAAAATTTTTATATTTTCAGAAACCCCATACTCTCACGAGTCTAACCATATAAAAATCTCCCAAATCGGAGGTCAAACACTCCCTCAAAACTCAATAATTTGGTCTATGATGTCTATCCATTCTTTCATTAAAAATCTTAAATTAAAGGATGAAATTAAGAGGAGATTCATGGAAATTGGTCTAAATCGAGTAAGAAGCACTTACCCAAGTTGCCCAAGTGAAAATCCCTTCAAAAATCGCCAAGAGCCGAGCTCTAGAAGTCAAAATGTGATAAAAATGGTGAACCCTCGAATTAGGGATTAAATCTGTCTGCCCAGACATTTTGTTCTATGCGATCGCAGGAGAAGGCATGCGATCGCATAGAGTAAAATTGGAAGGCCCAGAATAATTGCCTGTGCGAACGCAATGGGGCTCATACGATCGCAGAAGAAGAGGAAGCATAACTATGCGATCGCGAACAAGGCTATGCGATCGCATATAAGGAATTGGAACCCCTCTGGAATACACTATGCGATCGCGGAGGTTATGCGATCACATAGAAGGAAATGGAACCCCCCTGGAATATACTATGTGATCGCGGAGGTGATGATACGATCGCATAGAAGAAAAATCTGTAGCAGAACTGAAGGGAAAATCTGCAACACTTTTCAAGACAAAAATGCTCCGTTAAGCATCCGAAACTCACCTGAGGCCTTCGGGACCTCAACCAAACCTACGGACATATCCCATAACATCATTCAAACTTGTTCCGATCCTTAAACCACCTAAAACAACGTCGAAACCTTGAATTAATCAATGATTTAAGCCTAAGAATTTCAAATTTCATGGAAACACATTTTCGATAAAAAACCAACCAAAACACGTCTGAATGACATAAAATTTTGCACACATATCCCAAGTGACATGACGGAGCTACTGCAACTTCCAGAATTCCATTCCGACCCTCGGATCAAAATCTCACTATCGGACCGGAAATTTCAAAAATTCAAACTTCGGCATTTCAAGCTTAAATTAGCTACGGGCTTCCAAAATACAATCCGAACACGCTCCTAACCCCGAAATCACCTAACGGAGCTAACGGAACTATCGGATTTCCATTATGAGGCCATCTTCACACTGTTTTGAATACGGACTACTGTCTAATACTTAAGCTCTCATTTAGAGAATAAGTGTCCCGAAATTCCCCGAAACTCAACGACGAACGTCCCGACAACCCAAAATAGCAGAAAAGAACTTAGGGGAAGCAGTTAATAGGGGATCGGGGCATGAATTCTAAAATCGACCGATCGGGTCGTTACACCAATCATACTATTTTCACCCAAATCTGACTCCGAATCGATGTTCAAAACTCAAAAATTCACTCTATGAAAATTTAGGCTTAAATCCCCAATTTCTCCTTTAAAATTCACAATCCAATTAACAAAAAACAAATATAGATTCATGAAATATAATCAAAACCGAGTGTAGAACACTTAACCCAATCCTTCTGATGAAAATTGCTCCAAAAATCATCTCAATCCGAGTCTTTAATCTCTAAATATGATAAAAGAACCAAAACCTCAAAATATAAAGAATTTGCCGAATGAATTCTGCATTTGCGATCAAATCGTTGCACCTACGACCCCTGCTTCTGCAGTAAACATTTTGCTTTTGCGAAGAACCCCTGAACCAACAGCCATCACTTTTGCGATCGCGCTTTTGTGCACAATGAACCGCATCTGTGGTCATACAGGTGCTCCCAAGCACCCGCACATGCGATCCTCACGCCCAACTCCCTCTTCACGCTTCTGCGATGATACTGCTACTTTTGCTGCTCCGCACCTACGCCCATGGCTCTGCAGGTGCGGTCACACCAGAACCCCTACCAAAACCAGCCTTAGCCAAAACTTCCAAAATTCTCCGGACCTCGTCTGAAATTCACCCGAGCCCCTCGGGACCCCGTCTGAATATACCAACAATTCCAATAACATAACACGGACCTACTCGAGGCCTCAAATCATGCATACAAACATCAAAACGATGAATCACACCTCAAATCGAACTTAATACACTTTGAACTTTTCAACTTCCATAACTCGTGCCGAATCATAGCAAATCAACCCGAAATGAATCCAAATTTTGCACAGAAGTCCCAAATGACGTAACAAAGCTATTCCATTTCTAGGAACCACAATCCAAATATGATATCTTCAAAGTCAACCCTCGGTCAAACTTGTGAATTGTCCAAACCCTCAAGTTTCCAACTTTCACCAATTAGTGTCGAATTCTTCTAAGAACATCCAAATGCAAATCCGGGCATATGCCCAAGTCCAAAATCTCCATCCGGACCTAAAGGAGCCATCAGAATTCCAATCCGAGGAAAAAATACTAAAAAGTCAAACTTGGTCAATTTTCTCAATTTAAAGCTTTCTAGTTGAGAATTATTCTTACAAATCAGTTCCGAATAACCTGAAAACCGAAATCGACGATTCACACAAGTCATAATATTCATATAGTGATAATAATGCCTGTAAACTATCAAAAAAAGTGTAGATACTCAAAATGACCGGTTGGTTCATTACAATACTGATATTTTTATTTAATATAAATAATATTAGAATATATGTGCAATAAGTTACACTAAATTTGAAGGAAAAAATACAAGTTCAAACTGATGTACAATGGACCGATTCTGCCGACTTGATTCTTGAACGCAAAATGATTAAGCATCATTTGAACATATGAAGTTAAAAATTTAGTTACTTAGGTACAACACATGTAGTGAAATTAACTATGATATATTTGGTATATGAAGGATATAAATTATTCATGTAATTTTATATGTAAAAAATAAATTTTAAAATAAAATATGAATAATAATATCCTATACTCGCATATTTTCTAAAAAATCTTGTAGGAAGAAGAAATTATGAAAAAGAAGGAAAGAGGCTAAAAGACAAGAGAATGAAGCAAACCACAGTTGCACACATCATCTTCATTTCACAAAGTGGAATATACATATGAGCTTATGGAAAGAGACAATCAAAGATGAAAAGGAGCATAGTTGCATTATGTGGAATCTATATACGCAAGGTCACATTTGCATACATAGAACCTACATTTGCAAGTCTAACATATGAAATCATGAATGGAAGAAAAAGAGCTATAGATGCATATTTGAATTTATATATGCAAAGGTTACATTTGCATACATGAAACCTACATTTGCAAGTCTAACTCATGAAGTCAAGAATGGAAGAAAAAGAGTCATAGATGCATGCGCGGAATCTATATTTGCGAAGGTTACATTCGCATACATGGAACCTACATTTGCAAAACTAACTCATGAAGTCAAGATTGCAACACAAGTGTCATAGTTGCATATATAGAATCTACGTACACAAAGGTCACTTCGCATACATGGATTTCACATTCGCAAAAGTAGAACATAACAAAAGCTACTCATCTTTTTCTATAAATAGCAAGCTCTATTTGTATAAGGATATCCAATTTTTGTAAAACAAGAACTAGTCTTGGTCTTCTTTCTTTGTAGTATACTATTTCCTTAGTCTTTTTAATATTTTTAGTGTTCTAAATATCCTTTTTAGCTTTTCTTACTCCATATGACTAATCTCTTTTCCCTGGGATAGTTGATGAAGCTTGACATATTTTATAATACTATCTCAATTTTTATATATTCTTGGCCTGAAACATTTATTTTCATTTCATACTGCGCTCAAATGATGATTTTTAATTACTCTATTATCACGTGTATATATTTTATCTATAAGTTATTCATATATTAATTTTGTAATTCTCGCGGAGCAAAATTAATATATAATAACTAATGAATAAAATAGTAGAGTGAAAGTAATTTTTTAGCAAACTATTATTTTAAGTCAGTAATCTTGTTTGCCTCAGTTTAATACTCATGGACGAAATGTTGTAGGCAGGATTATTGATCCTTAGTAAAAATATTCTCACGAAGTTTTTACTTTCTTTTAGCACAATTCAAGCAAGAAAAATATTTCGGTTTAAATGTCACTAGTCTTAAATTGATTAATTAATATAATTCTCACAGAGTGTTATTAATTAGTTATTTCTTAGCGAGCAAAATATAATTGTATTAGAAATACACAATTATTTTTTAGAGAAATAAATGTAGAAATTGAGATTTTATTATAGCAATATTATTAAGTGAATTCAATAATTTCCAGCTCTTTTTTAAAATTACAAATCTTCCAAAAGTTATTTGTTTTGTGTAAGTAATTAACAAGTTTTAAACCTCACTCACTTTTCATCAAGTTGATACTCTCAAATACTAGTTAAAAAAGTACAAGTCTATAGCATAGATTATCCAGTCTTTGTGGGACGATATCTTAAACTATATTAGAATTTGATAGAGTACGAGCAAAAAATTCCAATACACATTAGCCTCGTCAAATTTTCGGCACCGTTGCCGGGGATTGGCATACATCTACTTTAGATTAAATATTGTAATGACCGAGCCTGTCGTTTTGAGAATTTAAGTCCCGTTCGGTTATAAGGTCTTGATCATCTTCGTATTATGTGTATTAACTTGCGTGCATGGTTGAGTTGAGTTACCGAATGATTCGAAGTCAAATCGGAAGAAGGATTAAAGTTTTGGAAGCTTAATCGATAAGAGTTGACCCGAATTTGACTTTTGTGCAAATGGATGCGGTATGAATTTTTGATGATTTCAACAATTTCTTATGGTGATTTTGGACTTAGGCATGTGTCCGAAGTTGGATTTAGAGGTCCGTAGAGTAATTTGAAGCATTTTGGCTAAAGTTGGAAAAGTTGAAGTTTGAAAGGTGGAGAGGTTTGACCAATAGTTGGCTTTAGTGATATAGGGGTCAGAATGTAATTCTGAGAGTTGGAACAACTTCTTTATGTCATTTGGGATTTGCCTGCAAAATTTGACATCATTCCGGGTTGATTTGATAGGTTTCGGCACGAGTTTTAGAAGTTAGAAGATTTGAAAGTTCATAAGTTTAATTCTTGGTGTGATTCATAATTTTGAAGTAATTTGATGTGATTTGAGGCCTCAATTAGGTTTGTGTTGTGTTATAGGACTTGATGGTATATTCGGACGAGGTCTCGAGTGGCTCAGTTGAGTTTCAGATAGGTTTAGGTTGTGTTGCGCTTGTTTTTGATGCTTCGTCGTCATTTCTTCAAGCATAAATGGTATCAAATTAAGAAAATGAGCTCTAAATTCAGCTTTTATTTAACCATTAGATCCGTATAATAATTACGGAGTCATAGCAAAAAGAATCATCAAATTTGGATATCGTATGAGGGAGTTATGCTCATTTCTGTGTCGGGGAGACTGTTGGTTTCTGGTGTGGTCGCAATTGCGAACATTTCTATCGCAATTGCGATGCTCAGTTCGCAATTGTGAAATTTTTATGCGACCTTTTAAATCCCTGTTCTTGTTCTCAATTGCGACATCTACAGCTTATTTTCAGCTGTATAATTCGGGTTTTTGCTTCATTTTGTGATATTTTTGAACCCTATGTCTGAGAGTGGGCAATTGTGAGAGAGGAATTTCATCTACAATTGCTGGGAAGTTCCCTTAATAAATTTCTAAGTATTCCCTTAATCAATTTCTAAGTATACTTCATGATTTTATTTGAGTTTTAACATCAAAATTGTGAGAATCAAAGTGAAAAATTTGGGAAAAATTGTAAAAATTTTCAAAATGAAAAATGATGATTTGAGGGAACAAATGGTATCGAAATTTGATAATTTTTGTATGGTTGAGATCGTATTAGAATGGGTGTTCGGGTATTTATGAAATATGTGGGGTTCCGAGGTGCGGGCTCGGGGGTCGACCTTTTGGTTAAATTTTTATTTTTTTTATAAAGATTGAGGCTTTGTTATCCGAAAAAGTTTCTTATGAGTTTTATTTATGCTCTAAAGTTATTTTGGCTAGATTTGAGCAGTCCAGAGGTTATTTCACCTGAGAAGTTTATTTTTGAGTATCGGTTTCTCTTATTTGAGGTAAGTATCTTGCCTAA
>MU705402.1:137995-202564 GCA_026770625.1 Nicotiana glauca | reverse complement strand
CCCCCCCCCCCCCCCCGCGATTTCCGCTTCTGCGGTCATGGGACCGCTTCTGCGGTCCTGCATATGCGGAAAAATAAACCGCGTTTGCGATTTTGGGCGAGGGCTGGTCGACCGCTTTTGCGGTCTGGGGGCCGCATAAGCGGAATTGCTTATGCGATCCCAGGACCGCTTATGCGGTTTTTCCCCTTGGCTGCCTAACCGCTTTTGCGATAGAAGGGCCGCTTCTACGGCCCACGCTTCTGCGGTCCAAGAGCCGCAGAAGCGGTTATGATAGAAGTAGCAGATGTTTCTCCCTTTTAAATTTCTAGCTTCGCTCGAACCTCGACCATTTGACGCTCAGGGCTCCCGAGCCCCGCTCGAATATACCGACAAGTCTGAAATCACGAGGCAGACTTAGTCAAACCTTCGGAACACCCAAAACATTATTAAACCACGGAATGGGATCCCAAAACCAATTAATAAAATCTAATGAACTTCAAGTTCTTAATTTCCTACCAACGTGTCAAAATGGCCTTAAACTACTCGGATTGACACCCAACTTTACGGGTAAGTCTTATATGATATTTCAGATTCGTACCAAGTGTCGGAATCGAAATTCGACCTTGATACCTATAAAAACAATAATTTCTTAGTTTATTTAATTCTTTCAAACTTAACTTAACAATTTTTACGAAAAATTCCATTACTCGGGCTAGGGACCTCGGGATTCAATTTCGGGCACACGCCCAGGTCCCATATTTTCCCATGGACCCTCAGAAATTGCCGGATCGTGATTCCGTGTCCGTTTTCCCAAAATGTTGACCGAAGTCAAACTTGGCCTTTTTGAAGATATTAAATGAAGCGAATAGGCTTATTCTTGCCCGAAATTCTTCTAACTTCCGAACCACCCGCCCCCGCAAGTCATAATTCAGCTAAAGCAAATGCGGAAAGGATTAGTTAAGGGAACGGGGTTCGAGAATGCAAAACAACCAGTCGGGTCGTTACAGCTGTTAATTGTTGTTTCTATTTCTTATTTCAAGTACCATATTATCGTTGTCATTATGCATAACTTTATAAAGATATCATATTCCTGTTAGTCCTACATTTATAATTGTTTAGGTTATTTAGTCTAGTAAGTGTCTTGACTTTCCCTCGTTACTACTCCACCAAGGTTAGTCTTGATACTTGTTGGGTACCGCTATGGTGTACTCATACTACACATCTGCACATTTTTGTGCAGATTCAGGTATTGTGGAGTCAGTTGATCGTTAGCTAGATGTTCAGATCTTGCGGTGGAGACTCAAGGTAAACCTCCTGCTGCGTTCGCAGGCTTCAGTGTCACCTTCTAGTTTTTTTTTTGTATTTACACTGTTTACTCCTATTTTGGAACAATTGTATTTAGAGGTTTTCTAGCAAACTCTGTAGAGCTTATGACTTGTACTACCGGTTTTGGGCTTGTAATACTTGTATAGAGAATTCTAAACTTTGAATTGCTAATCTTTATTTATTTTGTTATTATTTTCAGAAGTTGTTAGGCTTACTTAACCCCTAAGACTAGGTGCCATCACGACACCCAATAAATGGAATTTGGGTCGTGACAATATTTTGTTACTAATTTGAGAATTTATTATTGTTATTATTATTATTCTTATTATTACTATTATTATTGTTGTTATTTCTGTTAGTATTTTCACTATCTATTAGTAAGTACTTCTTCCTACTACTTCTATTATTAACTTTACTTTTGTATATTTAGAATAATATTACTAGTACTTTTACCTACAAATACTATTCTAACTTTATTTCTAGTTACTATGATTTATTAGTACTACCTTTACTTATGCTTAATATATATTATCGTACCTTTTTTTTGTAACTATTTTGTTATCTTTGAAAATCTGTTTAGTTATTTTAGTAACTACTAGTACTGATTTAGAGACTGATGTTAATTTTTTTCCTTCTCTTTAAAATTTTAGGTAGTTTATGACCCGCTCTTCTACAAAAAAGTTTGCTAGTTAGGATCTAGAAATTGAAAAATCCCTTCGATTGTGCAGGAAATGACAAATATCATCTTCGCATAGCATAGCTCATGAAGTAATGGAGAACCAGGAAGTAGAAGATATTCAACCACCAGTCCATATGGAAGATCAGTTTGATGAAGTAGCACCAAGGCCAGCAAATAGATTCCTAAGGGATTATGCTAGACCTGACCTCTTTAGTTGTGAATCTAGTGTCAGAAAGCCTCCAGTGGCGGCCAACAACTTTGAAATCTGGACTGACCTGATTAAAATGATTTAATAGTCTTGTATCTTCACTAAAGACGCAATTGAAGATCCACACAATCCTTTAATTGACTTTCTGGAACTTGTTGAAATAACTAAATATAGGGAGTACCTCCTGAAGCTATAAAGTTAAGGCTATTTCCTTTCTATTTAAAAGGAGATGCCAAGACTTGGTTGCGAAGTTTGCCACAAGTTCCATTACCACATGGGACCAAATGACTCAAAAAATTTTAAGCAAATATTTTTCCCTGCTAAAATAACAAAGTTAAGACAAGACATCTCTAATTTCTTACAGATTGACAATGAGTCAGTTTATCAAGCTTGGGAAAGATTAAAAGCAATGTTAATAAAATGCCCACACCATGACATTACTGAACATATGCAATTATAGGTTAAAACCCTCTGCAGGAGCTTCTGTAATGGGAAAAATCATGGAGGAAGCATTGCAATTGTTGAACGAGATTTCTGAGAATGTCATCCAATGACCATCTAAGTGTGTAATCATCAAGAAGGATTCTATGGTAAATCGAGTTGACGCTTTCAATATTCTAACGCAACACATTGTTTCTTTGGCACAAAAGTTTGCATTTTTTAAGGTGAATACACAACAAGTAAACCAATCTTAGGCTTGTGAGATGTGTGGAGGAAACCATTTGAACCATGAATGTCAAGTAAAGGTGTCAAAGGGGTGGGCCGGTCTGGGCCGAGAAACAAGTGACTGTCCGGTCATCAATTCGGGTCGGTTACTGGTTTTTCCAACCAGGTTTAACAGGTCAGGGCCCATCTAGCTATATATTAAACCGGAATGGTTCCAGGTCGAAGGGGCCGGGCCGGGTTTATTTAATATTTTTTTGTATTTTATATAGCTATCGTAATTTATATTCATATAAAGTAAACATATAAAACAAAAAAAACAATCTTATCAAAAAAGTGTTTGAATAAATTTCAAAGGCGTTAATACCCTTATATTTGAAAATTCATTACGAATTTAAGATAATACAATTGTAATGACCCGACCAGTTATTTAAAGCAATTGCACTTTGGTCGGTTGTTTGGGGGCTTGAGTAGCTCTGTATGATGTATTATGAGTTATGTGAATCATCGATTTTGCTTTTTCAAGTTATTCAGAATGGATTTGGAAGAATGATTCTCAGCTTGAAGCTTTAATTTAAAAAGTTTGACCAAGTTTTGACTTTCAGTATTTGTCCTCGGATTGGATTTTTGATAGGTTCGTTAGCTCCGTTGGGTGATTTTGGACTTAGGAGAGTGTCCGGATCATGATTCGGAGGTCCGTGGTCGAATTTGGCTTGAAATGGTGAAAGTTGAAATTTGAAAAGTTTGACCGGGAGTGGACTTTTTGATATCGGGGTCGGATTCCAATTTCGGGAGTTGGAGCAGGTCTGTAATGTCAAATATGACCTGTGTGCAAAATTTGAGGTTAATCGGACGTGATTTGATAGATTTTGGCATCAGTTGTGGAAGTTGTAGTTTCAAAGTTCAATAATTTCAAATTGAGGTGTGATTCGTTGTTTCGATATTGTTATGTGTGCTTTGAGGCCTCGAGTAGGTCTGTGTGACGTTATGTGACTTGTTGGTATATTTGGATGGGGTCCCGAGGGGCTCTGGCGTGTTTCAGATTGATTTCAGATCATTTCATTTCATATTACATAATTAAAGATTTCTGGTTCTGGTATGACTGCACCTATGGCTGGTTTGCGTAGATGCGATGGTCGTAGAAACATTTGTGGAGTCGTAGAAGCGAGAAGTGGCTGGGTGAGGAAGACTGCAGAAGCGGATTTTGAAGCGCACCTGCATCTGTGCAGATGCAGTGTTTGGAAACGCAGGTGCGTAAGGTTTCACAGAAGCGATATTTGGCATCCGCAGGTACGGGGGATTTCTGGCAATGTTATTTTCACAGAAGCAGAGTTTTGCCGCAGATGCAGTGGTCCCAGATGCGAAAACTTTACCGCAAATGCGGAAAATGTTGGGTAGAATTATAAAAATCGAGGATTTTCTTCTTTCTTCATATTTTGAGACGTGGGACTCGGATTGGGGCAATATTTGGAGAAGATTTCATCACAAGGATTGGGGTAAGTGTAGTACACTCAGTTTTGATTATATTTCATGAATATATCTTCATTTTTAGCAATTGGTTGATGAATTGAAAGAGGAAATTGGGAGTTTTGGCCTAAAGTTTTATAATATGAATTTTTGAGTTTTGAACACCGATATGGAGTCGGATTTGAGTGAAACTAGTACGGTTAGACTCGTAATTGAATGGGTTGTCGGATTTTGTGAGTTTTGTCAAGTTTCGAGGCATCGGCCCAGGTGTGATTTTTGGCCGGATTTGGTATTTGATGTAGAATTCGATCTTCATGAATTGCAATTATTTCTTAGGGCTTTATCTGATGTATTTAAGTTGCTTTTGGCTAGGGTTGAGACGTTCGGAGGTCGCTACGTGCGTGATGGAATTCTTGGAGCATCGCTTGACTTGATCGGTGTCGGAATTTGCTTTCTTAAGACTAGTAACTCTTCTAAACTTAGTGCTAAGGGTATGAAACCCCGAATTATGTGTTATGTGATTGGTGTTGAGTGACGCACATGCTAGGTGACGGGCGTGTAGGTGTGCATCCTGTGAATTGTGATTCTGTTGTTTCCAGGGCACTGTTTGGTGTCCCACTTTGTTGATATTTGTGTTTTCACCATATGATAAAGTAAATAAACTGTATATGATGCCAGATATCATGTTTAAGATTTATGCTAATATTCGTTAGGACCCATAGTGGTTGTTTCTTGCTATCATCTCATTGAATTCATTGATATGTTGTACTCAGTATTCATGCAATCATATCATATCTCACTCTCAGTTGTTACTTATTCATACATCACATCATTGTTTTGGGTCAGTTTTCATGGCATTGTGAGCCCGTGGGTGAGACTGGACAGATTGATGACTGAGTGAGGCCGAGAGCCTGATTATGAGTGACAATTATAGCATCGGGCTGCACGCCGCAACATGTTTTATTGATTATTGAGTAAGGCCGAGGGCCTGATTGATTTATTCCATGATTGGCTTGCTATAGTTCTTGGGCTGAAGGAGCCCCTCCGGAGTCTGCACACCCCCTAGTGAGCGCGGTTGATTATATTCAGGGATGGATCTTCCCTTGGTATGGATATGGATCTTCTCCATGAGGCTGGATTGGCCTGTTTCCTCGGTACCGGGTGACTTATGGTCAGTGATATATATATATTCTGGGATGGATCTTCCATGGGACATATAAGCCATATACAGTATCGAGTGGTTGAGAATTTATATATATACCTAGAGATGGATCTTCTCAATGGAGCCGGAATGGCCTTTTCTCGGTACTGGCTGACTAATAGTGAGTGATGTATATATATTTCGGGATAGATCTTTCCTGGGCCGTATGGGCCATATACAATACCGAGTGGTTGATTATGACGAGTGGAAGGTATGATACACTGAGGTTGAGTACCCTAAGAGTGTGAGTACATGATTCATCTATGAGGTACATGGCATTGGCATGCATATATGGCATAAATGCATAGAGGCGTATTTTTCCTCATGCTGTAAGGTATCACGTCATTCATGACTTTTAGCATAAATTGATATGTGGTTATAAGGAGGTATTTCACACTTGTTATTTGAAAAAGGAAATGAAACATGTTTACCTATTGTGGAAAGGATTTTCAGGAAAAATTTACAGTTTTCAAAACTCTCATATTTTTAACAATTTCGGTAGAGGATTTGGCTTTCATTGGTATACTTGAAAAGTGGAACTGTTTTCGGAAAAGTATGAAAAGGCTGAACACTTTATTTCTGAGTTATTTCTTTACTTATTTGATGTACACCGTATGAACTACTGTTGGTTACTTGCTTTGGACCTGACCTATGTACCAACTCGTCACTACTTTCAGCCTGAGGTTAGATTTGTTACTTTTTGAGTACATGGGATTGACTGTACTCATACTGCACTTCCTGCACATTGCGTGCAGATCCCGGATGCTGATGTTGCTGCGACAGATGGTTGATGGATTTAAAGGCGTACTTGTGTTCTTGTTACAGCTGCCTCTTGTTCACGGTAGCCTTAGATTATAAAATTCTGTTTATGTACTTTTCAAACAGAAGATGTATTTTCTTCATATCTTCTTTGTAAACTCTATTCTTAGAAGCTCATGATTTGTACTACAGTCCTTGGAAAATATAATAGATCCAGATAATTTAGATTGTTTAATTGAATTATTAGCAATATTGAATTTGGATAGTTATCAGTTGGCTTACCTAGCAGGTTGGGTAAGGTGCCATCACGACTAGTGGATTTTGGGTCGTGGCAACAATGTACATGAAAAATATAACTTATAGTATAAATCTTATACTGGACACTAGAGTGTTATAATAACTTGATATATAAGGACCAAGCTTCAAAGGCTTTTATAGTTTCATTTCAAATTATCATTGCATAAAAATACTTCAAATTAATCTAAAAAACTAAAACGTTAAGCATAAATATAATTTTAAAATAACACAAATTGTCTCAAATCAACTTAAATATGAATTTCTTGAGGACGACAACTCTTCATATGCCTCCTTAAACAGCCCGTGCCCACCCCTTTAGACGAAGATTTAAGACTCGACCATAGTTCTTGCACTTTACTTTGTGAACTTCTTCATTTTCTTCTACTACCTCAAAGTGTTCCCAAATATATGAGCGCACTCTAGAAGTACGGGGCATGATTTAACTTGAATTGAGAATTTGAATTTGAGAAATGAGAGATGAGTGAATAAATGAAGAAGGGGGGGGGGGTTGTCATGCCCTAACCTTGGGAGGCGCGACCGATGCTCAATCGAGTGAACCCAACTGAGCAAGCCTTATTGACACTTTCTACCCAACTCAATATGATTAAGGAATCTATCTTTTGATTAATTAAACAATAGCAAAACCGAGCATTCAACATTAATAGTTCATTTTTGTACCACAAATCATAAATCATGGCTAAGTTTCCAAGATTTTATACAGTCATAGTTTAGACGAACTAGAGAGTAAAGTTATAACACAGATCATTAACCCATCCAACACCCATACATAACCCACACAACGTCTACGGAGTCTCTATGGATACAAAAGATGAATTATGACAACGCCGGCAACAAGGCCCCGGCTATACCTCAAAAATGGAAGTCTACGACAAAAGATGTACAATATAACCCCTTGAAGGAAAAAGGGGATCAACAAGTCTTCGAGAGGAGGATACTCTGCTACGCGCGATCGACACTGTCCGCTATAGAGCCACCTACATTCATTTAAAAATGTAGCGCCCCCGGCAAAAGGGACATCAGTACCATGGAATAGTACTAGTATGTATAACTAAACACCATCTAGTTAGAAAGAACTTTCATACAAGAATAAGAAATCACAAGTATAACTCCAAACTTTAAACGATCACCACATTATCAAATAAAAGAGTCATACAAATTTCACATCATTTTTTCCATAGCTTTTAGTTTGGGGAATTTCACACTACTCATCATTGTTCACAATACCACCGCTATCTTGAGTGGAGTCCGATCTCGACCCGATCAGCTAGGTTGCCTCATTTGAGACATACTCTTCAATCACAATCGCATTTTCCTTTTTTTTTTTCCGAAATTCAAAATCAGCATAATACCACCATGTGTGCGGCATGGCGTCCTATCATGGCCCGACCAGCTAGGCCGCCTTACCAACTGTGTTGTTCCTTTCTCATCAGTCATCTTGTTTCAACCTTTATTTCACATATATCAATTCGTAGGTACTTGGGTCCACATCTATCGCGTCATATATTTGGAATTAGGACATATCCCACATTATTCCCAATTTCAATGCTTGGTTTGTAATTTAGGATAATATGAGTACACAAGAGCAAATAACATTGTAAGCATAGATGAGACTTCACATAGATGGCACAACATATGCAACTTCAATCTCAAAGTTAAGGTCTAAGCATTTCAATACATAATTCATACCTTTTGCCAATTTTCAAGTTATCAAGATAGCACATTGATCATGTTAAGACACCTCTTTCACGTATATAAGGTTACAACACCGATTCATGTAAAATATCAATCAATGCAAGAACCCAAACTTTAGTCTTACCATATTTACACAAGCACCAATGAAGCTCAATTTATGAAAGATGGGGTTTTAGCCATACATACCTCAATAAAGCTTTTCTTAATTCTTACAAAATTCTGGACTATTAGCACGTCAATTTATTGTATAAGAATTACAAATCAAACCAAGAATTATAGGCAAGATTAAGATTCTAGCTTGTTTGAGCATATTATCAAGCACTAAGGGTGCATTGTGATCTTAGGTCCCTTTTGTAAGAGATTTCTTCAATGTTATACTCCAGTTGTTATCCTTTAGTTCACATCCTCCCTATACCCCATTATATTTTATGCATGCAAGAAATCCATTCTTATACCCATGAACCCCCCCAAGCTAAGTTCTCATTCTAGTGTGAATTTCGGAACCTTAGATTAGGGCTCAAGTTTCTTACCTCTTGAGGTGAAAGCCTAACAATTTTTTGCTTGAGAGTCTTCAAAAATTTTGCAAGGATTGAGAGATTAGTTTCTCCCTCTAGAGCTCCCTCTCTCACTCTATTTGTAGTAAAATAACATAGAAAAGATCGGATGGGTGTTTTTAATGGGATGGGGTCGGGTTGTAAAAGTTAGAATATAGGAGCCCCGACACAATCTGTGATCGCATACCTGACATGCGGCCCGCAAAATGCACCGCAAAATAGGTCCCAAAACCTAAGCACATTGCCTGGATATGTGACAAGAATGTAGTTCACATACTTGTTGTGCGATCGCATAATGCACCGCAGAACTACTCCCTACAAAAATCCCAAGGGAATTATGCGACGACTATGCAGCCCACATATCAAGTATATGATCGCATAATTGGCCGCATAGTTGACCTCAAAATTAACCTTCACACTGCTTGACTCTGCAGTGACTATGTGGTCCGCATAGCTGTTATGCGATAGCATTCTGGCCCGCAAAATCATACTTTTCTATAAAATATTATTCCTTGAATTTTTAATGCATAGATCAGTCCCAAGGGTCTGAACCGTGGCAAGCTTGCGAGCCGCGACAAATTTCTAACACATATCTCTAACTTGGAACTACGAGCTTTCGAGTTTTGAGTAGAAGTTTTCATAGGGACTTACAGGTGTATTTATAGTTTTTCAAATGGCTAAATTAGTAATTACATAAAGTATTATATTTTTTAAAAAAATTTCCTAAAAAGGGCTATTCTTGCAAAATATTCGTTGTGCAACGGTAAAATTGGAAGTTGATAGTTTCCATTGGTCATATGGATTTAAAAATAATTCAGAAAATAGCCGTTGAACTGGTAAGAAAAATGTAAACGTCCCAACACCCTAAGCCCCAAAACCCAGCCCTACCCGACCCCTACAACCGGTCCAGTAATATCGATCTGGGATTGTCTAGAAATGGGTCAGCCCGGCCTATTAAAAACCTATAATGTTAAGTAAACAATCATAATGATGAACAAGTCCATTCTATTGATTATAAACCATACACTTTGGGAGTCCAATGTCAGAAAAGCATCTAGGATTTCAATGAAGCAATCAAAATGGTGCAGAGAACTCTCAAAGCTACCAGAAGCAACATACAAGGTCCGTCGAGATACCTGAATCAGAACCATGGACAACCAAACTATAGACCTTATTAACAACCATGGCAATATCAGCAAAGGCCTCAACAAGCTTATTAAAGTCTTGATGAACTTTTGTATAAGTACATTAAGGTCACTGATGAAAAGATGGAAATCCAGGGTTCAGGCCTTAAAAATTTGGAAATTCAATTAAGCCAACTGGCAACTCTTGTGTCAGAAAAGATTCAAGGTCCCTTGCCAAGCAATGCATAAAAAATCCAAAGGAGCACCTTAAGGCCATCACCTTATGATCAGGTAAGAAGCTTGATGAACCCTATGCAGACCAGTCAGAACAACATGCAAACAACGGTAAGAATGTTGAAATACCATCTGAACCATCTAAAGAGAAAGAAATCAAAAAAAAGAAGAAGAAACAAATATTGAAAAATTGACTCCTTTCCCTGTGACAATTCCTTTTCCCAAAAATTGAAAAGAGAAAGCTTGATAAGCAATTTTCAAAGTTTTTGAAGATTTTAAAACACATTCACATCAATATTCCTTTCACTGATGCTTTGTTGCAAATGCCGTCTTATGCCAAATTTATAAAAGAATTTTGTCAAGTAAAAGGAAACTGGAAGAAGTTTCTGTGGTGATTCTTACTGAAAAATGCAACGCTATACTTCAAAATAAGCTACCACAAAAACTTGGTGATCTAGGTAGTTTTACAATTCCATGCACTTTGGGAGGAGTATACTTTAAAAAAGCACTTTGTAATTCTGGAGCTTCAATTAACTTGATGCCAATTTCTATCTTTAGAAAATTAAATTTTGGTAAAATGAAAGACATATGTGTTTCTCTTTAGTTTGCTGATCAAAGTACAAAGAAACCTAAGGGAATAATTAAAAATGTGCTCGTAAGAGTTGATAAGTTTATTTTTCCTGTAGATTTTATAGTACTTGAAATGAAGGAATGTCATGACAAACAAATCATTTTGGGTAGATCATTTCTTGCCACAGGTAGAGCAATCATAGATATCCATCAAGGACAACTAATTTTGAGAGTTGAAAGTCATTTTTGATATGCAAAAAATATTAAGATTTTCAGGAGATGAGACATCATCTTCGTGTTTTTGGATTGACATGCTTAATTATCTTACAGGTGAATTCAAAGATGATCAATTAATTTCAGAATCCAAAATACTAGAAAAAGATTCTAAAGATGAGGAGATGCAACCAGAATAAGTTCAACCAAAAATTAAACTTAAAGTTCTACCATCTCATTTAAAATAAGTTTATCTTTGAGAAATATTATTTCCAGTAATCATCTCATCTTCTCTTACTGCAGGACAAGAAGAAAAACTAATTGAAGTGTTGAGAGCACACAAAAGAGCCTTGGGATGGACTATAGAAAATATTAAAGGGATTAACCCAACTGTTTATACACACAGAATCCTCATGGAGGATAGCTACAGACCAATAGTCCAACCTCAAAAGGAGATTGAATCATACAATGTAGGAAGTAGTAAAAGAGGAGATCGTAAAGCTTTTGGTGGAAGATAATATCATTAGAAGATGTGTGCCTAAAGAAGAGGTGAACAAAATTTTATTTCTATAATGACCCGGCCGGTCGTTTTGAGAGTTGTAGCCCCGTTCGCCCATTTACTGCTCATTTTCTACTTTGCTGTTGTTTTATGACTTACTGGGTTAGTTGGTTCGGGTCCGGAAGGATTTCAAAGTGAACTGAGACACTTAGTCTCATAATGGAAAGCTTAAGTTGCAAAGTTGACCGGATGTCGACTTATGTATATACATAAACAACCCCAGATTTCATTTTTGATGGTTTTGTTAGCTATGTTGAGTGATTTTGGACTTAGGAACGTGTCGGGATTGTGATTTGGTAGTCCGTAGTAGAATTAGGCTTGAATTGGAAAAAGTTAGAATTTTAGAAATTTTGATCGAGGTTGGACTTTTTGATATCAGGGTCGGACGTAGTAGAATTAGGCTCGTATTGTATTGTATTGTTTGTGGTTAGTTCGAGACGTTCAAAGATCGATTTGCGAGGCAAAGTCATATCGGAGTAGGGATTTTGTTCGGATTGAGGTAAGTAACGTTTCTAAATCTGGTTTTAAGGGTATGAAACCCCGAATTTATGTCATGTGATTGGTTTATAGATGAAGCACATGCTAGGTGACGGTGTGTGGGCGTGCACCGTAGGAATTGAGACTTGGTCCATTCAATGAAATTATGAAGTTAAATAACTTGTTGCCAGCTATATGCTTTCCATGTGTTATAGAAATTTGACAGCAAATTATGTTATAAATCATTTTTAGGCTATGTGTTGGTACCGTTGGGACCCACAGAGCCATGTTGCATGTTGAACTACTTGTTAATTGCTGTTTGTACTCAGTCTCAATTTTATTTGCATATTATATGTCAGCCTCTATATTCCTTGTTGATATATCATATCATTTCTATTTGGGCTGATTTCATAATTTTGAGAGCCCGGGAGACTGGAGATACTGATGACTGAGTGAGGCCGAGGGCCTAATTGTGAGGATATTTATGGGATCGGGATGCACGCCACAACATATTTCATTAATTTTATGCCATGATTGGCTTGATATAGTGCTTGGGCTGACGAATCCCCTTTGGAGTCTGTATACACCTCCGGCGAGTACAGGTATCTACTGAGTGCGAGTGTCGAGCGACTTAGAGGAATGAGTGATTGTGAGGAACGAGTGATGGTGAGGTTGGAGTGAATGGGAGGATTGAGTGACAGTTGCTCTGAGAGGCTGCATTTGATCTCTTTGTTGTTGCACTTAGCTACCATATATCGCTGCTTGAAATTTTCTAAAATATTTTTCATCCAGTTTTTACCTAAACTTTACATGTATAAATTGATTTAAATTACCGGACTTGGAAGCATGCCTAATTTCCTTTGTTGAGACTACTAAAAATTTGACTATAACTTTGTAGCTCATCACTATGTTCATCTCTTTATTTAGTATTATTACTTACTGAGTTGGTTGTACTTGTGCTATACCCTACAATCCGTGTGTAGATCCAGGTATTTTCGGACATGGTGGGTGTTGATTGCTTCGCACAGTTGACCTTCCGGGAGATTTCAAGGTAGATGCCGGCATTCGCAGTCCTTGTTTCTTCCTCCCTATACTTCCTTATATTGTATTTGGTTTTTGGACTATCTTAGAAAATGTATTCTAGACTTTTGACATTAGATGCTCATGCACCCTGTGACACCCCGATTTGGGAGTTGTTATTCCGTACTGTATTTTTGGATCTTTCTATTCTGCTTATGAGAAATTTGCTATTTAAACTGCCTTAAACCACTTTTTTGGTCAAAAGTGTTGGAATTTTTCATAAATGTCGGCTTGCCTAGTACCACAACAGACACCATTTTTTACACCCATTTTTTCCCTATATATTTTTAGTATGCAAAATACTTTCAAAATAGCATATATATATATACATACTTAAGCATGTCCAAATGTTTTATTATTTTTTCATAATTTTTAAAGATTTTAAGCTGATTGATTCCCCCTTTTCATCCATAAAATTCTAATAATTATCTCCAAAATTATTATTTTTGGTAATTCATCTATTATATTTTCATATTTATGCCAAAATATGGCTAAGGTAATTTTTATAATTTTATTTAGTATTTATTTTAAAATAAAAGCTAATTGCATATAATTACAATATTAGCCCTTTTAAGATTTAATTGTATTTGATATTCATAAAATTAAGCCCTGTATTTTTAAATTGTTATTTACATGCTGTGAATCATTTGAAAGCTTTCAATTTATTTACTATTTTTTATAATTTAAAAGGGAAAAAATTGGCTATTTAAATAACAACCATTTGCATTTAATTTTTAGCCTAAATTTAACCCCAAATCAAACCTATTTCCCCGACCCAATTTCAATTAAACCTGACCCCCAACTTCATAAACTGACCCACCTACCCCTTCTAATCTAGGCCGTTGATCGTTCAGATCAACGGCCACTATTATACCTTGCCTTAATTAATCCTGAACTAGCCCCCAAACCCTTTCATTTGTTACCACCCGCCGCTTTTGAATCCCTCTCTTCTCAATTATCTCTGCAGCCTCACGTAAACCCTAGCCGCCACCACCCAATTCCACCCTAATTCCTTTCAATCCCTGCCCAATACATGGACTCCCATGGCCGTGCAAGATGTATACCGGCCTCCTACATCTTCTAGTGGCTCATTTGTGTGATTTCATGGACAAATCTCAAAGAGATCTGGTCCAGTCCTTGCTCGACTTTGATCTCTAGTCCTTTTCCGGCCATCCATGGTTGTTCAAGTCATATCCTTGACTTACGGCTAGATCGGTAACTTTTCAAAGCCTTTCTCACTTTCTCTAGGTTCTTTGAAACCCTAGCTCTAATAACTGTTCAATTTTTCTTTCAGATCTATCTTAGATATGTGCATGTTATGAACTTCTTGATGTTTTCTCAAAGGTTCTCCGATTTTCTTTCAAAGTAACTCTTCAATTTCAAATTAGGGTTTCCTAAACATTTCTCCGATTTTCAGTGCATTTTTATGATTTTACTATGTTTGTCCATGTTTGCTGCTACCCGGTTCATCGTTCTAAAAGCCCTAAGTGTTTTGGCTCTACCTGGGTTTCTGAAACTCTCTTGGTTTATTGTATACGCATGTTTGGTTCGATTAAGTTCTTTGCGTTTGAATCTTTTTGTCTTGTTTGACTTATCTGATTCTGAGTTCTTACCATCTTTTAAACTCAACTATTGTTGAAACTCTAATTTCTTAGAAGGTTTTCCTTACATGTTACTGTGAGACTTATACTTGTTTCTGACTCTCTATATCAGTTGGACTTGTTTCTTCATTTTGAGCTCTACGTGTGATCCCTAACTATTTGACTTTACTGAGCCTTAGCCTACTCTTGTTATTGCTGCATGTTTGTATGTATCTAGTTATTTTATTTGCCAATGCGTTTGGCCTTGCATGACTGATATTTCTGTTTATTCTATTTATACGTCAAGGTGCAGAATCATGACTCTATCTTGATTGATTCTGATTCACTCAATTTTGCGATTGATTGCAAAGGGTTCCTTTATAAATCCTAATTTTTACTCATTTTATTTAAGTTAATTTATTCCCCTCCTTTAGTTATTGTGATGATTTACCTTGCTTAATCCTTTCCCAAAACTAAGCATATTTTGTACTTAGACTCAATGATTTAGTTCATACTTTTATTGCCTCCTTATATGGCAAGAATGAATTTATCTCAAATTGATTTCTTTCCTTAATTAACCCTGTTAGTATCTGTTTGAGCAATAATCCCTTAATTAAATGGAAGTACTTGTGTTAATTGATTCTGACTGTGGTTATTTCCATGTTTGAGTTGAAACTTTACTGGTTACCTTATTCTTCACTCGTTTTCAAAACTATAAATATCCTACCCTCTCATCTTTCAAACACACCAACAATCTGAGTTAAGAACACACACTTACACTCAAAAACTCTCTCTTTCTTTTCTACTACTTGTGCTACTGCTTTGTCTAGCCGGCTGAAAGCCAAGGCTAGACTGTGGAATCCTTCTTACGCTTCCTTACTGCATTTTGCTTCTCTACTGGTATGTCATAGTTGATTTTTAAGCCTCAACAACAACATGTTTCTTTAATTGTTTCAATTTCCTTTATTCTTGTCTACTCCTGTTTATGGTTTTGCAGTCAAGTTACATTCACTAGTATGCTGTAACATGTTCCCTCCCTCTTAGATTAATGCTTCCCCTATGTGTGTTTTGAAGCATACCCTATCAGTCACTTGTTGTGTACTTTATGTCTTATGAAGCCCAAACCTCCATATCCCCTCTATGTTTTTGTGTTCCTTTGGTTGGTTTGTGGTTATGCCAACATCAACTATTGCTGTGCATGACCAAACCAGACCCTTGCTGGAGTCATGTGCTTACTGACAATGTATCCCCAAAATCCCTTGACCCCTTTTGTATGACTACTGATTCCGTGTAGTTATGAGTTTTACTACTACAAGCTAATTTCAGTCACCTCTGCCACTAATCGCTTTCAAAATGGAATATCAGTCCAGCTAAAAAAAAAAAAATAAATCTCTTTCAACATGTGTTTTTGCACTTCCACTATACTCTTAGAATCTAGGTTCTGCTTCTCTTGTGTGATCCTTGCCTTGGGACCCTTGAGCTCCCTCTGAACTTGGACACATGAGGGCTGGCCCTTCCACACTGCACTCATTCTTCTTGGTTATGCAAATCTGGGTGTGAGCAGTGCCAGGGGTCCCTCGAGGTCCTTAGGGAACTTTGACACACCCAGTTATGAGAAAGGCTTTGAAATATTGGCACTGAAGTGGTTCATTACATAACTCAGAGAGGAAGTCAAGATCAGGATTCCTTTGGTTGTAATTTCTTATTTCTGCACTTCTTTTGTAATTCAATAATTTGGCCGGTAATAATTTGTTAACAGTATCAAGGTGATTAATGAAAAGGGTGGGCAGTTGTATATTGTTAGGAAATTGAGTAGATAACATGCCTATAGGGTCTATTTTGCTTCAAATATGGTCTGTTAGTTAACATGTCTATAGGATCTGCTCTGGTATAAAATAAATTTTGCATGCTTTACTTCCACACAATTAGAAATCATGTCTATAAGATCTAAATGGTTTTTCAATTAGATATCATGCCGATAGGATATAAAGTAATTGAAGTTTAATTTTCATTACAACATGTATCCAGACTCATTTTCCCTTAGAAATTCTGCCTATAAGTCTAAAGTCAGTTTTTAATATTTAGATACCATGCCTATAGGATCTAAATAGCTATAATAGAAATCATGCCTGTGGAATTTAAAACCAGTCCCGTTGGAGAAGCTGTTTAGTTCACGTCGTGTACTCTGAATTGGATTAGTTAATTAATCTGCCGCTTCTTAAATAAGTTTTTTTTTTCAAATACTGCCTTGACATAATACCGTTAGAAAGCATGTCAATAGGATATCAAGTGGTCTGTTTAAAATTAATCACTTCTCCACTGCCTTTCTAATTAATATAGATATCATATTCGTAGGACATCACTATTGCGCCTAGGCAAGCCTTAGGTAATAATAAACACTGGAACTGCCTCTGTTTAATTATCAACTGCTACAACCAGCAGACATGCCCGATTCAGACTTCTTTTTAAGTTATATAATGAATCTGGTTCTGACTGAAAACACCTTCTTTAGGATTTAAAATTTAGACCATAATTGTGTTTAAGTCATGCTGTTTATATGCATTATTTGTGGAGGTATACATGAGATTTTTAATTGTTTATATGTTTCCCCTCTAAATGCAGTCCTACTTGTTTTTTTTTGTTTGTCACCTTAGTATTTTACCTTTAAACCTAAGAGCCATCTTAGAACCCCCTCCCTATAGGAATAGCAGTCCTAAAATTCCTCCGGGACTGATACGAATGGGATGGGTAACAACATGTAATAGAGGTCGAGACCAATCCTCGCTTTAATACCTTCACTGGGTGGGAAGGGTAGATATAGATATGATGACCGGTGCGCTAATACCACGTGTAGCCCCTTTTTTGAGGAGTGATTACTAGGTATTGCATTGATGTGATCCGTATTACAAAACAAACCTAGGACCCCTTTACATTCATCAACATGCTTAGATTATAACTCTTTTTCAAAACCTCGCTTTAATTTTTTATTTTTTTTAAACAAACACTTGTGTATTTAGATTTAAAAATACCCTATTATTTGATTACTTGCTAATTGCACAAATTCACAAAAACTATCTGGATGGGAACCACATTAGTGGATCCTGAGGGGTGCCTAACACCTTCCCTTTGGGATAATTTCAAGCCGTTACCCTATCTCTGGTTACCAAACATAGTTGTAGTTGAACCCCATAGGTGCCCTAACACACCTTAAACTCGTTAGATGGTGACTTTTCAAAATTGAAAAACCCTTTTCCCAAAAGGAAAGAGTTGTCCTAACCAAATGTCATAAACCCGATTTCGCGAGAGAAAAAGGGAGCGCGGCAGCATGGCGACTCTGCTGGGGACTTTTAGGCTTTTAAAATTTCAGATTGTTCTTGTGAATTTGTACCTCTCCCTATGTACAATTATTTTTTCAGTTCCTTCAAGCATTTAATTTCTTCTTTAAAAGCAAAATCGACATATCTTCCTTGTTTCCTTTCCTTTATTGCTTTAAATTATGAAACTGCTATATTTATCGCTTTCTTAACGTGCAAATACATGTAAACATGCTTTTAATTATTGCATAATCATGATCAACATCATACTCCACTCGTGCCAAAACAAATTCTATAGCAACACTTATAATGAGTGATTGCACTCTTCCTATATCATTACCCCCTAAATCGAAAAGGCATATTTGCAGTAAAACTAGTCGATCAGTGGTGCAGTCGACAGTTCCGAGCCTTCCCCTTTGAGTTGTCCGTTCAAGGGTACCAGTCTAAAACCCCATAGAAACCTTACTCTATTTAATTGTGCATGCATCATGGTCAAACCTAGACGAATCTGTTATGTTGTCCACATAATGATCCTTTAAGATAGCCTTGTCCAAAGTCCACTGGGTTTCCATAAACCCAAAACGGACGTCATCACATTCTGTGCATTTATTTGGAGAACTAGATGCTTCATGCTAATCATTGATATTAAATAGTCGAGTCCGGTGGGGGAAGGGTCTAACCTTATTTATGTTGCAGAAATATGAGGCACGGAGTCCCCAGATTTGGCATGGTCACCAACATCCATCCAAGTTTGCTAAGCTGGTTGAAAGATTTACACTCTAGTGACTAAAATCTCATCATAAAATATCTGGGAAATCTACCATCCCTCCTGGAGATCCAACCTAATAACATGATCATAGAAGTTGCCACATTGTTTTGGGATTGTGAAAGGGCCGTATTCCGCTTTGG
Organism: Nicotiana glauca; assembly: GCA_026770625.1. Taxonomy (NCBI): domain Eukaryota; kingdom Viridiplantae; phylum Streptophyta; class Magnoliopsida; order Solanales; family Solanaceae; genus Nicotiana; species Nicotiana glauca. The sequence continues at coordinate 183,658 of MU705402.1, read as the reverse complement.
GGGCATTGAAATGACACATTTGCTGGAGGAGATAGGAGGACTGGCCGGTCTAGTATGGGAGACTCCGGGCTTGCTAATGCCTGAGAATCGCAAAGGTAGGGGCTTCCTTAAAATGATGGGTTTGAAGAAGAATCCAGAATTAACACGCCTGAAGGAATCATGCATCCCTTTTGACTACTTGTATGAAAGGTACGGCCATAGAAAATCTTACCATACCTACTCTGGCGAGTTTGCCATCACATCCTTGGGAAACGTCCATCGTAGGGTTTTCATCTTCATATTTTGCTTCCTGGTTCTGGTTGTATTCCCGATGAAGAAAGGTAGAATTCATACTAGGCTGGCTATGGTAACCAAAACCCTAATGGAGGGGATTGGTGGGCAGGCATTTAGAATTTACCCATGATTATTGCAAACATATACCGAGCCTTAGAGAAGTGTCAACATGGAGCAAAACACTTCGAAGGCTCAAATCTGCTACTTAAACTTTGGCTCATAGAGCATCTCCAAAAGGGCAAATATCGACAAGAAATTTAGCGTAGGGGCTGGGATGATCACACCGCCTTCCATCATCCAAAGCGAATGAATTACAAAGCCGACATGTTTGCTCAGCCTGAGGATGCTAATAGATGGGTTGAGCTATTTGATAATCTGACCGAAGAATAGGTTCAATGGATGTTCGAATGGTTTCCGGCAGAGGAGTTCATCGCCCGATCCAGAGATGCACCTTTCCTGATACTAATTGGTCTCAGGTGAACCTACCCTAACGTCCCTCGACGTGTTATGAGGCAGGCTGGTAGGAAGCAAGTCATACCCAGGGTCGACAAGATGAGCCACTTTCGAGCCGACTTCCAAGGCGATAATAGTCCCTATAAGTACAAAGCCCAACACATGTGGCATTTCAAGATCGTAATGAGGAGAGACACCATCGAGCCAGACATATATCATGCCGATTGTACTCATTTATATTCAGGTTGGTTGGAAGACAATCATGATGGTTTGGACCAGCCAGGTTTGTTCGAGGCCACATGATTATAGATGAAAAGGCTGAGGCGCAAGTCAAGTACAACCAACTGTGCAAAAGGATCCGTGAGTGCGAGAGAGAACATCGCGAAATACAAGAATCCAACCAGAAGCTGATTGAGGAATGGAAAGATATGGCTACCAACACCAACAAAAGGCTGGGATACTTGGAGCGATGCATAGTGGAATTGGAAAGAAAGTTTCTAAAAAGGGTTGAAGATTGTCAAGAGGCTAAAGGGGTTGAAGGCGAATATCTAGCCAGAGCTTACCTGTTGCTAGGACTTCGTGATTTGGGGAAGCTGTTCGATGGAGCCAAGGATGCCGAATCTGGGGAAGGTCCTTCTGGGACCAAGTAGATAGGAGTTTATTTTTTTTTTAAAATGTAACAAGGCCAATGACCATTAGTAAATTTTATTTCTTGTTTATTCAATGTTAGTTTGGGATTCGTCTTATCAATAAAATAAGGCATTTAGCATTCCAAGTTCTCCAAATCAACTTGTCGCTAGGCCCACCTCGGGCACAACGAGGTTCCCAAATTAGGACACGCTTTACATTCCTGCACTACATGTTTAAATATTGCAATATTTTTTATGATCCTTACTAACTTGGTTACCTTTTTGTTTTATTTTTGTTTTGTTATTCCACTCTCTAAAGGTTAGTTCTGCACTCTGGCAACATCATATTATTCCATAAGATCCAGGGGCCCTCCACCTACTCCTCCTCTTAGTCCTGTTAAGAACAAGAACAAAAGTAAGATGGAAGATTTGAACAACATTAAAAAAGAGAACACAACAGCAGAGGCCACTGATGGCCATAGTATTCGGGTTCCAAACAAAAATGTGAGCCAAAATTGTTGAAGTTTCAAGAATAGCTCGATCAGGTTCGGAATCTGGCCAACCTATCATTCTCTCTCAACACCCACACGCCAACTTACCCAATGTTCAAAACCCTACACCTCCTAAAAAAAACCGAATCATCCCACTAATCGAACAAAAAACTAATGTAACACTTGCCATACTCCAAACAATACTCCACTACTCATCCCAGAACCGCAAAACTTTGCAAATGACCATTTCCACGCCCACACGCCAGACCATTATAACAATCCCATCTACGTGGAGACCATGCCACACTCCACCCAACCAATATCTTGCACACCTGAGTCTGATGAAAAGGATATGCTTATCAGAAACTTGGTTGAGGAACTTAAGAAACTAACCAGCCGAATTTAGGGCATCAAAGGAAACAAAATGATCGAAAGTTTGAACTGTGAGGACCTCTGCATACAACCGGATGTCGAACTACCTGAGGGGTACAAACCTCCTAAGTTCGAGATGTTTGATGGTACTGGTGATCCAAGGGTCCATCTAAGGACATACTGCAACAAGCTAGTCGTAGTAGGAAAAGATGAAAGGATCCACATGAAGCTGTTCATGAGGAGTCTGAAAGGAGATGTGCTATCTTGGTACATCAGCCAAGATCTCAAAAAATGGTCGAGCTGGGTAGGTATGGCATCTGATTTTATAGACCGATTTAGATTTAATGCAGAGAATGCGCCAGACGTGTTCTATATCCAGAATCTAAAGAAGAAGCCCACGGAAATATTTCACGAGTATGCTACTCGCTGGAGGTCCGAAGCTACTAAGGTCAGACCCACCTTAGAAGAAGAACAAATGAACAAGTTCTTTGTCCGAGCTCAAGACCCGCAATACTATGAACGATTGATGGTGATTGAGAACTATAAGTTTTCCGACATTATCCAACTGGGGGAATGAATTGAAGAAGGTATTAAGAGCAGTATGGTTACAAACTTATAGGCCTTTGAGGCTACAAATAAGGCCTTACAGATTGGTGGTGTGTCTAAGAAGAGGGACGTAGGGGCTGTGATGGTTACACAAATGACCAAGTCTCCCCTCAAATACCAAACTCACCCAATACCCCCACTCACATACCATCCAACCCCATATAACCAAGCACCCTCTTACCAAACTCCACCACCAACTTATCAGTTATCTCCACCTCCTACATATCAACCTACCTCACCCAGATACTCCTAATCTATTCATGTCTACCAAACTTACAATGCCCAACCATCTCATTATCAATCACCCCCCGCACGCTAAAATTTTCCTAGGCCCCAACCTAATTTTGATCGAAGGCCTCCAAAACAATACACAGCCATCGCCGAGCCTATCGAACAACTATATGAGAGACTCAAAACCACTGGTTACGTCACCCTCGTCCCTGCTACAACCCCTGAGAACCATTCTCAGTGGGTTAACCCAAATAAGTCCTGTGCATACCACTCCGGCATAAAAGGACACACCATCGATTAATGCCTCTCCTTAAAAGGCAAGATACAGTCTCTGATTGATAACAAAGTCATTGTGACAAAGGAAGCTGCCCCGAACGTTCGCAATAATCCTCTGCCAGACCATGAGGGTTGGGGTATTCACATGATTGATGTAGAGGATGATTGGGATCCCGAAGGATCCATTGGGTTGATCGCAGAAGGTGATGACCCAAAGAAACCAACAGTTACTCTCAATCCCATCATAGTCCAGATCCAACCGTCTGAGGACACTGAGGTAGATGTGTCTATACCTCATGAGTTTGAAGTAGCGCCATCAACAAGGGCACCAACACCATTTGTGGTTGCAGTCTTGCCACCCTAAGAACATATTCCATTTGAAGTGAAGGTAGCCGCACCGATCCCAATAGCGATGTCCACCATGCCGTCATTCTACACAAATGCCATACCCTAGGATTATACAACCGAGGAAAGAAGGAAGGGTAAGGTCAGAATTGAAGAGACTGTCGTACCCCAAGGTATGAAAAAAACTGGTAGAGTCTATACCCCTGAACACCTAGCTGAATCAAGCAAGCATGCCTCCAATCGGCCTCCCCTCATTAAGACGGGTCCGGATGACCTTTGCAGAAAAATACAGGCCAAGGAGTATTCGGTCATCGACCAGTTAAATAAGACACCAACATAAATATCCATCCTCTCGTTGTTGCAGAATTCCAAAACACACAAGGATGCTCTGTTGAAGGTGCTGAGTAAAGCATACGTACCAAGTAACATCACTGGCGGGGAAATGACTAATATAGTGGGGCAAGTGTTGGAAAACCATAAAATCACCTTTTATGAGGACGAGCTACTGCCTGAAGGGCTAGGTCACAACAAAGGACTGCATATCACTGTGCAATGCGAAGACTATTTCATCACCAGAATTCTGATCGATGGGGGTTCCAGCCTTAACATATGCCCGTTGGTAACACTCAAGAAGTTAGGTAAGGGGTGCATGAGATAAAAGAAGGTGCAATCAATGTGAAAGCTTTTGATGGTTCTCAGAGGTCCACCATCGGTAAGATTAATCTGTGTCTGCATATGAGACCAACCTGGTTCGAGGTTGATTTTCAAGTAATAGATGTACCAACATCCTACAACTTGCTGCTAGGATGACCATGGATTCATGCTGCTGGGGTCGTAGCATCAACACTGTATCATGTCGTAAAGTTCAAATGGAATCACCAGGAAGTGATCATTCACAGTGATGGCAACAATCCTATATACAGTCACCAGACCATTCCGGCAATCGAAGGAAGAAGAAAGCTTGGTGGAGAAACTTACCACCACATCGAGCAAATCAATGATGTCAACAAAGACAAATTGTGGGATAACAAGATCGACAGTATATTGAATTGGAGTGGGTATGAACTTGGCAAAGGACTCAGCAAGAACCTCTAAGGGATCTCTAAACCTATAAAATTCAAGAAACATGGCACTACCTTCGGTCTGGGATATGGGTACACCTGGGAAGAGTTCAATAGCGGTCCTTAATACCCGTTATAGCAACCAATACCACATTTGGAGCAGACTTTCTAATAGGCCGACATTGTCTATGGGACAGATGAAGAAGAAGCACTTGAATCAGTGAAAAACTTATTTCTAGAGGATAATGATATACATTGTTGTGTCATTATTGTGGAGGAGGGGGAGGAAGGTCCTTCTATACAAGCTATGAGAAGAGGGGCACACATCAATAATTGGACCATCAGGACAACCAGAGCCCGACGAGCCTCGGGGTAGCAAGGCTAAAACAAGCACTATTCACTTCTTTATTTACTGAATAATTTTCTTTTCACATTTTCTCAATTTCTGCAATAAGATCTTCAATGTTCGAAGTAATTATTCAATTTATCAAAAGCATGTTTGATTTTTCTTATAAATTAATATTTATTTCTATCATTTTCCTCCTTACTTTACCAATACAACATTACTATTACTTATCTAGATGAACCAATGACTGTGACATGCAATGAGACAATGCAACAAACGGACATTGATTTAGAAGAAGATGACACACCTGATGAGATTGTCAAAGAAGTTGAGAACATATCTAAGTCCAACTTGGACGAAACCAAAATTGTTAACCTAGGAGCTGCAGAAAACGTCAAGAAAACACGAATCAACATTCACCGATTGCCATCATAGAAAAAGGAATACACAGAGTTTCTAAAGGAGTATGAGGACATATTCGCCTGGTCGTATGATGACATGACCGGTCTGAGTATGTCTATTATGGCTCACAAATTGCCAAACGATCCAATGTGTCCACCGGTAAAGCAAAAGCTCAAAAAGTTCAAACCTAATATGAGTATGAAAATCAAGGAAGAAGTCACCAAACAAATCAAAGCTAAGGTTCTTAGGGTGGTTGAGTAACCGACATGGTTAGCCAACATTGTGCTAGTACCAAAGAAGGATGGAAAAGTCAGAGTCTATGTCGACTACCGGGATCTCAATTGGGCCAGTTCGAAAGATTACTTTCCTTTACCGAATATACACATCCTAATTGACAATTGCGCCAAGCATGAGCTATAGTCATTCGTGGATTTCTTTGCAAGTTATCATCAGATCTGGATGGACGAGGAAGATGCTGAGAAAATGGCTTTCATTACGCCGTGGGGAGTATATTGTTACAAAATGATGCCATTCGGCCTGAAGAATGCAGGAGCCACCTACATGAGAGCTATGACAACCATTTTTCATGATATGATACATAAAGATATAGAGGTATATGTGGATGATGTCATTATCAAATCCAAGAAGTCCACTAACCACATAGAAGATCTGATGAAGTTCTTCAATAGATTATAGAGGTACAACATGAAACTAAACCCCGCAAAGTGTGCATTGTGGGTTCCTGCTGGAAATTGCTTGGGTTTATTGTCAGCCGCCGAGGAATAGAACTGGATCCATCAAAGGTCAAAGCCATTCAAGAACTACCACCGCCAAAGAACAAGAAAGATGAGATGAGCCTAGGAAGGCTGAACTACATCAGCCGATTCATAGAACAGTCAACAGTTATTTGTGAGCCAATTTTTAAAATTTTAAAGGAGGACGCCGCTACCAAATGGACTGATGACTACCAGAAGGCCTTTGATAGAATCAAGGAGTACCTGTCAACACCACCAGTCTTAGTTCCGCCCGAGCCAGGTAGACCCTTATTACTCTACCTTGCAGTGTTAGATGGAGCTTTCGGCTGCATTTTGGGGCAGCATGATGAAACGAGGAGAAAGGAACAAGTCATTTATTATCTCAACAAGAAGTTCACCCTGTACGAAGCCCGGTATTCTCTTTTGGAATGCACCTGCTATGTTTTGACTTCGATAGCTCAGAAGTTGAGACATTACTTCTGTGCCTGTACCACGTACCTCATATCAAGGATGGATCATTTGAAGTACATCTTTTAGAAGCCCATGCCCACTGGCAAGCTAGCTAAGTGGCAAATCCTATTGAGTGAGTTCGACATTGTTTACATAACTCAGAAAGCGGTCAAGGGACAGGCACTGGCAGACCACCTTGCCGAAAACCCCGTGGATAGAGGATGCGAACCTTTGAAAACGTATTTTCCTGATGAATAGGTATCATTCATAGGAGAAGACATTGCAGAATCCTATAACGGTTGGAGAATGTGCTTTGATGGGGAGACAAACATCAAAAGAGTTGGCATAGGAGCAGTCTTGGTATCAGAAACTTGTCAACATTATCCAGTGTCTACCAAACTCAGGTTCCCCTGCACCAACAATATGGTCGAGTATGAAGCTTGCATCTTAGGGATCAAAATGGTCATTGACATGAATATTCAAGAGCTGCTAGTGATTGGAGATTCAGACTTACTTATACATCATGTACGAGAAGAATGGGCAGCCAAGAACTCTAAGATTCTCTCGTATCTGCATCATGTACATGAATTGAGAAAGAGATTCATAAAGATGGAATTCCAGCATGTTCTCAAAGTCCAGAATGAGTTTGCTGATGCATTGGCTACCCTATCATCTATGATACAGCATCTCGATAAGAATTTCAATGATCCCATTTTGGTGAAAATCCACAATCAGCCAGCTTACTGTGCCTATGTTGAAGAGGAAGCATGCGGAAAGCCTTGGTTTCATGATTTCAAGGAATATTTGGCAAAAGGAGAGTACCCGGAGCTTTCTTATCCTACTCAGAAATGCACACTTCGGAGATTGTCCATCAACTTCTTTCACAGTGGAGGAATCCTATATAGGAGGACTCCTGATTTGGGACTATTAATATGTGTCAACGCAAAAGAAGCATCCAAGCTACTATAGGAAAATTCCTGCAGGGACCTGTGGTCCACATATGAACGATTTTGTCTTAGCAAAGAAGATACTCCGGGCTGGTTACTTTTGGATGACTATGGAAATAGACTGCATCCAGTATGTCCGGAAATGCCATCGTTGTCAAATACATGCAGACATGATAAAGGTACCTCCAAGAGAGCTTAACACAACCAGCTCACCGTGGCCAATCGTCGCCTGGGGAATGGATGTCATTGGACCAATTAAACCTGCTACTTCCCACGGACATAGGTTTATCCTAGTAGCAATCGACTATTTTACCAAGTGGGTCAAAGCAACATTTTACAAGGTAGTAACTAAGAAAGTTGTGGTAGACTTTGTCTGCGAACGCATTATTTGTCGATTCGGTATTCCAGAGTCAATCATTACTGATAATGGCTCCAATCTCAACAACAATTTGATGAAAACTATGTGTGAAACCTTCAAGATCAGACACAAGAATTCCACAGCCTACATGCCTCAAATGAATGGAGTCGTAGAAGTTGCCAACAAGAATATCAAGAAGATATTGAGGAAAATGATAGAAAAGCATAAATAATAGCACAAGAAGTTATCATTTGCTCTATTAGGGTATCGCACCACAGTCCGCACATCAACTGGGGTAGCCCCCTATATGCTGGTTTATGGTAAAGAAGCCGTCATTCCCGCCGAAGTAGAAATTCCTTCCCTAAGGATCATACAAGAAGCTGAGCTCAGTGACGTAGAGTGGGTGAAGAGTTATTACTAGAAACTAGCTCTTATAGATGGAAAGAGAATGAATGCGGTCTGCCATGGTCAACTCTATCAGAACAGAATGTCCAGAGCCTTTAACAAAAGAGTCAAGCCAAGACAGTTCACACCGGGACAGCTGGTGTTGAAGAAAATTTTTCCGCATCAAGATGAAGCCAAATGGAAGTTCTCTCCCAATTGGCAAGGCCCATATATTTTTTCATCGGGTTTTGACAGGAGGAGCCCTCATTCTTGCAGAAATGGACGGAGAAGTCTGGCCAAAGCCGATCAATTCAGATGCAGTCAAGCGCTACAATGTGTGATCTTTATGATTTCCTTATATGATGTAAATTGAACTACGCCTAACCTAATTCCTGTTTAAGAGGGGATACCTTAGGCAACCCTATGGGTTCGGTCACAATTCAATAAAATTTTCATTTCCCCCTGAAATTGGAAACTGGGTAGAATTTTGAGGGGGACCCTTAAAATTCTGAAGTAATTTCAGTCGATCGCCGCACGAGCAACAATCAGAAATGTCTCGAACCATGTCACAATCGTCAGTTCATCCAATTTTTTTAATTATTATACATTTATATCATGCTTTTACAAAATCATGCATGTTTATTATCAAATTTGCTTTTTTTAGAAATGCTACCACAATGATGCAGACGGTATAACCAGATCAAAGCAGAACGAGTCAAGCAAAGCCAGCGGGGATACGAACTAACATTCCCCTTTACAAAACTCATGATTTTTCTTTAGATGCAGGCACTAGGATTACGAAATCATTGAAAATACTGTATGCCCATAGAACAAACATTGTTCAAAAATGCGACTCTCCGAACTATTGCACTTACCAACATTTGCTATCAGCACGCACCCGTATTGTTCTGTATGTCACAATGCTCCCAGTAATCACCACGCCGCAATCTACTATCTTCTAAGAAAACTCTACTATCATTTGCTATTTTATTTCTTGCATAAGGCTATTATTCTGTCTTCCAATTTACGTAAACTCTACCTCCAACTGCATCTGCATTGCATAAGGCTACTATTTTGCCTTCCAATTTGCGTAAGGTTACCATTCTGCCTTCCAATTTGCGTAAGGTTACCATTCTACCTTCGAATCTGCATAAGGCTACTATTCTGCCTTCCGAGGTTAAACTCTACCTCCAACTGCATCTTCATTGCATAAGGCTACTATTCTGTCTTCCAATTTATATAAGGCTACCATTCTGCCTTCCAATTTGCATAAGGCTACCATTCTGCCTTCCAACTTGCATAAGGCTACCATTCTGCCTTCCGAGACTAAACGATGTCTCCATCTGCATCTGCATCTGCATTGCATAAGGCTATCATTCTACTTTCCGAGGTTAAACGCTACCTCTATTGCATCTGCATTGCATAAGGCTACTATTTTGCCTTCCGAGGTTAACCTCTACCTCTATTGCATCTGTATTGTATAAGGATATTATCCTGCCTTCCGAGGTTAAGCTCTACCTCTATTGCATCTACATTGCATAAGGCTAACATTCTACCTTCCGAGACTAAACGCTGTCTCCATCCATATTGCACGGCTGAAAGATCGCCATATACCACATTGCACGGCTGAAAGATCGCCATATTGCATGGCTGGATGATTACCACATATTACATTCGCACGGCTGAAATATCTCCATATTGCATGGCTAAAAGATCGCCACATTGCACTACTGAAAGATTGCCACATACCACATTGCACGGCTAAAAGATCGTCACATTGCACGATTGAAAGATCGCCACATTACACGGCTGAAAGATCGCCACATGATACTGCATCCTTCATAGGCTGAAATATCGCCAACTCATCCAAAGGCGTCATCGTTCGGAGGGATCATCTTCATAGCCCGAGAATACCATGTCATGGCCTGAGGATTTTCTTTCAATCTTTTGCATATCATCATTCAAAGGCATCATGGTTCGGAGGCACCATCCTCATAGCCTGAGAACATCATTTCATGGCCTGCGAATCCTTTATTATATGCTTCATGGACCAAAACATCATGTTCTAAGGACGTCATCTTAACCATCCAAAGACAACATTCATGGTCTAACAGGAATTTGCATCATGTCTAAATTCACGCACTATATATGTTTGTATTGTTTATTCGCAGGTAAACTGGCAAGCAACAGTCATCCCGGCGGGAGCGATTCCTCTCCAGTTCCCGCATCCATATCAAACCTAACCATTCTCGTAAGCAGTCCACTCACCCAGCCCTAGATATTTCGTCTGTTCTTGGAAGGTACCCGTCGGCATACTCCGCCGACGAATCCTGAACTACACTTGGCATGATTCCTGTAAAATCAGGTATATGTAGGCAACTCAGAAGCTAGGGTGCGGCCTAAACCTCTTTAAGTCATTTTGCACGGTCAAAATTGGTCATCATATCTTTACCCGACAACTCTTCCATCCTTCCCGTGTAAAGAGGGGCAGCTGTTGACGCCCAATATTTCCCTATATATTTTTAGTATGCAAAGTATTTTCAAAATAGAATATATATGCATACTTAAGCATGTCCAAATATTTTATTATTTTTCCATAATTTTTAAACTGATTGATTTCCCTTTTTCATTCGTAAAATCCTGATAATTATCTCCAAAATTATTATTTTTGGTAATTCATCTATTTTATTTTCATATTTATGCTAAAATATGGCTAAGGTAATTTTTACATATTTTTCAATTTTATTTAGTATTTTTTTTAAAAAGAAGCTAATTGCATATAATTGCAATATTAGCCTTTTAAGATTTAATTATGTTTTATATTCATAAAAATTAAGCCCTATATTTTTAAATTGTTATTTACATGCTGTGAATCATTTTAGTGCTTTCAATATATTTTCAAAAATTTATTTACTATTTTTTATAATTTAAAAGGGGAAAAATTGGCTATTTAAATAACAGCCCATTTGCATTTAATTTTTAGCCTAAATTTAACCCCAAATCAAACCCAATTTCCCCGACCCAATTTCAATTAAACCCGATCCAAACCCAATTTCATAAACCAACCCACCTACCCTTTCTAATCTAGGCCGTTGATCATTCAGATCAATGGCCACTATTACACCTTGCCTTAATTAATCCCGAACTACCCCCTAAACCCTTTCATTTGTTACCACCCGCCGCCCTTGAATCCCTCTCCTCTCAGTTATCTCTGCAGTCTCACATAAGCCCTAGCCGCCGCCACCCAATTCCACCCTAATTCCTTTCAATCCCTTCCTAATCCATGAACTTATATGGCCGTGCAAGATGTATATCAGCCTCCTACATCTTCTGTTGGCTCGTTTGTGTGATTTCTTGGACAAATCTCGAAGAGATCTGGTCCAGTCCTTGCTCGACTTCGATCTCTGGTCCTTTTTCGGCCATCCATGGCTGTTCAAGTCAGATCCTTGACTTTTGCAGCTAGATCGGTAACTTTTCAAAGCCTTTCTCACTTTCTCTGGGTTCTTTGAAACCCTAGCTCTAAGAGCTGTTCAATTTTTCTTTCAGATCTGTCTTAGATCTGTGCATGTTATGAACTTCTTGATGTTTTCTCGAAGGTTCTCCGATTTTCTTTCAAAGTAACACTTCATTTTCAAATTAGGGTTTCCTAAACTTTTCTCCGATTTTTAGCGTGTTTTTATGATTTTACTATGTTTGTCCATGTTTACTGCTACTTGGTTCATCGTGTTAAAAGAACTAAGTGTTTTGACTCTACCTGGGTTTCTGAAACTCTCTTGGTTTATTGTATACGCATGTTTGGTTCGATTAAGTTCTTTGTGTTTGAATCTTTTTGTCTTGTTTGACTTATCTGATTCTGAGTTCTTACCATCTTTTAAACTCGACTATTATTGAAACCCTAATTTCTTAAAAGGTTTTCCTCACATGTAACTGTGAGACCTATACTTGTTTCTGACTCTCTTTACCTGTTGGACTTGTTTCTTCATTTTGGGCTCTACGTGTGAGCCCTAACTATTTGACTTTACTGAGCCTTAGCCTACTCTTGTTATTGCTGCATGTTTGTATGTATCCAGTTATTTCTTTTGCTTATGCGTTTGGCCTTGCATGAGTCATATTTCTATTCGTTCTATTTATATCTCAAGGTGCAGAATCATGACTCTTTCTTGATTTATTCTGATTCCCTCAATGTTGCGATTGATTGCAAAGGGTTCCCTTATAAACCCTAATTTTTGCTCATTTTGTTTAAGTTAATTGATTCCCCTCCTTTAATTACTTGATGATTTACCTTGCTGAATCCTTTTCCAAAACTAAGCATATTTTGTACTTAGACTCAATGATTTACTTCATACTTTTACTGTCCCCTTATATGGCAAGAACTAATTTGTCTCAAACTGATTTCTTTCCTTAATTTGTTAGTATCCGTTTGAGCAGTAATCCCTTAATTAAAGGGGAGTACTTGTGTTAATTAATTCTGATTGTGGTTATTTCCATGTTGAGTTGAAACTTTAATGGTTACCTTATTCTTCACTCGTTTTCAAAACTATAAATACCCTACCCTCTCTTCTTTCAAACACACCAACAATCTGAGTTAAGAAAACACAACACTCAAAAACTCTCTCTTTCTTTACTACTACTTGTGCTACTGCTTTGTCTAGTCGGGTGAAAGCCAAGGCTAGACTGTGGAATCCTTCTTAATCTTCCTTGCTGCACTTGGCTTCTCTAGTGGTATGTTCTAGTTGATTTTTAAGCCTCAACAACAACATGTTTCTTTAATTGTTTCAATTTCCTTTATTCTTGTCTACTCCTGTTTATGGTTCTGCAGTCAAGTTACATTCACTAGCATGCTGTAACATGTTCCCTCCCTCTTAGATTAATGCTTCCCCTATATGTGTTTTGAAGCATATCCTATCAGTCACTTGTTGTGTACTTGATGTCTTATGAAGCTGAAAACCCCATATCCCCTCTATGTGTTTGTGTTCCTTTGGTTGGTTTGTGGTTATACCAGCATCAGCTATTGCAGTGCATGACCAAACTAGACCTTTACTAGGTTCATGTGCTTACAGACAATGTATCCCCAAAATCCCTTGACCCCTTTTGTATGACTACTGATTCTGTGTAGTTTTGAGTTTTACTATTACATGCTAATTTCAATCACCTCTGCCACTAATCGCTTTCAAAATGGACTATCATTCCATTTTTTTTTTTTTTAATAAATAAATCTCTTTCAACATGTGTTCTGAACTTCCACTATACTCTTGGAATCTAGGTTCTACCCCTCTTGTGTGAGTCTTGCCTTGGGACCCTTGAGCTCCCTCTGAACATGGACACATGAGGGCTGGCCCTTCCACACTGCACTCATTCTGCTTTGTTATGCAAATAGGGTGTGAGCACTGCCCGGGATCCCTCGAGGTCCTTAGGGAACTTTGACACACTCAATTATGAGAAAGGCTTTAAAATATTGGCACTGAAGTGGTTCATTACATAACTCAGAGAGGAAGTCAAGATCAAGCTTCCTTTGGTTGTAATTTCTTAATTTTGCACTTCTTTTGTAATTCAATCATTTAGCCTGTAATAATTTGTAAACAATATCGAGATGATTAGTGAAAAGGGTGGGCAGTTGTATATTGTGGGGGAATTGAGTAGATAACATGCCTATATGGTCTATTTTTCTTCAAATATGGTCAGTTAGATAACATGTCTATAGGATCTGATCTGGTTTAAAATAAATTCTGCATGCTTTACTTTCACACGATTAGAAATCATATCTATATGATCTGAATGGTTTTATAATTAGATATTATGCCTATAGGATATAAAATAATTGAAGTTTAATTTTCATTACAACATGTATCCAGACTCGTTTTCCCTTAAGAATTCTACATATAAGTCCAAAGTCAGCTTTTAATACTTAGATACCATGCCTATATGATCTAAATAGCTATAATAGAAATCCTGCCTGTAGAATTTAAAACCAGTCCCATTGGAGAAGCCATTTAGTTCACATCGTGTACTCTGAATTGGATTAGTTAATTAATCTGCCGCTTCTGTTTAATTATCAACTACTACAACCAGCAAACATGCCTGATTTTGACTTCTTTTCTGAGTTATTTAATGAATCTGGTTCTGACTCAAACACCCTTCTTTAGGATTTAAAATTCAGACCTTAATTGTGTTTAAGTCATGCTGTTTTTATGCATTATTTGCGGAGGTATACATGAGCCTTTAATTGTTTATATGTTTCCCCTCTAAATGTAGTCCTACATGTTTTTTTTGTACGTCACCTTAGCATTTTACCTTTAAACCTAAGATCCAGCTTAGAACCCCCTCCTTATAGGAATAGTAGTCCTAAAATTCCTCCGGGACTGATAGGAATGGGACGAGTAACAACATGCAATAGAGGTCGAGACTAATCCTCGCTTTAATACCTTCATTGGGTGGGGAGGGTAGATATGGATATGATGACCGATGCGCTAGTACCACGTGTAGCCCCTCTTTTGAGGAGTGATTACCGGGTATTGCATTGATGTGATCCGTATTACAAAACAAACCTAGGACCCCTTTACATTCATCAGCATGCTTAGATTATAACTCTTTTTCAAAACCTCGCTTTTATTTTTTATTTTTTTAAACAAACACTTGTGTATTTTGATTGAAAAATCCCCTATTATTTGAGCCTTATTTGATTACTTGCTAATTGCACAAATTCACAAAAACTATCTGGCCGGGAACTACACTAGTGGATCCTAAGGGGTGCCTAACACCTTCCCCTTGGGATAATTTCAATCCCTTACCCTATCTCTGGTGACCAAACATAGTTGTAGTTGAACCCCATAGGTGCCCTAACACACCTTAAAATCGTTAGGTGGCAACTCTTCTGTCACGACCCTGGTTCGCCTTCCGTGAACCATCGTGACGGCACCTAGTCTCTACGACTAGGTAAGCCTAAATTGCAGAAGATAACCAAACTTGCGGAAAATAAAACGATTTAAGAACAGAAATAAAGCAATAATAGTGTTAAATGTGCCACTCGGCACACACCATATATATATAAGTCTCAAAACCAATATCCAATCCAGGACCCGGAAACTCACGAATCACAAGCTAAGATAGATAAATACTACATAGCTCTAACTCCGGTTTTGTCTAATAAGAACAGAAAGTACAGAAGGGCTAAAATACTAAAAGCAGGAATGGAAAGGGACTCCTCGGTCTGCGGAAGTGGCAGATGTACACCGAAGTCTCTAAGTAGGCTCCTCCCTCAAGGATGATAAGCCTAAGAAGAAGCATCTTGATCTCCACATGAAAAACATGCGCAGAGGAGGCATGAGTACATCACAGCGATACCCAATAAGTGCCAAGCCTAACCTCCGTCGGGTAGTGACAAGGAAGGTCAGGGCCCTACTGAGGTAAATAATAATAATAGTGACAAGTTAAGATAAAAAATATAATTGAGAATCTACAGTAAGAGTCTATACATGATAATAAGAGTACAGTAATGGAAACAGAATATAAAGACAAATCACCAGGTAACACCATTCACAACAGGGATAATAATCAGGGATCTCTTGGTATCCCGAAGATCTCTTGGTATCCTCAATATATATACACTAGGGATCTCTTGGTATCCCAAGGATCTCTTGGTATCCTCAATATATATGGGGGATCTCTTGGTATTCCGAGGATCTCTTGGTATCTCAATATATACACACTAGGGATCTCTTGGCATCCCGAGGATCTCTTGGTATCCTCAATATATGACAGGGATCTCTTAGTATTCCAAGGATCTCTTGGTATCCTCAATGTATGATAATGATCTCTTGGTATCGCGAGGATTTCTTGGTATCCTCAATATATGCCAGGGATCTCGTAGTATCCCGAGGATCTCTTGGTATCCTCAATGTATGATAAGGATCACTTGGTATCCTCAATGTATGATAAGGATCACTTGGTATCCCAAGGATCTCTTGGTATCCTCAATATATGCCGGGGATCTCTTAGTATCCCGAGGATCTCTTGGTATCCTCAATGTATGATAGGGATCTCTTGGTATCCCGAGGATCTCTTGGTATCCTCAATATACGTGCCAGGGAACTCTTAGTATCCCGAGGATCTCTTGGTATCCTCAATGTATGATAGGGATCTCTTGGTATCATGAGGATATCTTGGTATCCTCAATATACATGCCAGGGATATCTTGGTATCCTGTATCTCAGTCCAAATCATAAATATGTACAGGGGATCTCCCAGGATGTCGTCCCGTAGTCCCAAATTAAACACACAGAAGAAATACAAGGATGCTCAATTAAATGCTAAATACGTATCAAGTAAACAGTTAATTCTAGTCTAACATACTTCACATAATGCAATTAAGTCAACAAAACATGCTTTTCTAAACTAACAAGCTAAATTCGCAAGTGGAATAAACAGGAAGGAAAGGAACTCACCTTAAATACTAAAAATAAAACTTGGTTTTTCAAAAATTAGCTCAATTTCATGCTCGTCACCTCACGTACAAGGCATTTCAATTATCAAACATCATATCCTAAGGGGAAGGTCCCCCACACAAGGTTATACAAGCCACTTACCTAGAACTGGCTCAAAATCAACTAGAAACTACGTTCTTGCCACGAGTATCCGACTCCAAATGGCCCAAATCTATTCAATTCCATTTCATAATGTAAATAATACTTCAAGAAGCTGATTCAACAATTAATTCTAAGCTAATATGCGAAATTATGTAAAATGACCAAAATGCTCCTCGGGCCCATGTATCGGAATCACTTACCCAAGTCGCCCAGGTGAAAATCCCCTATAACATCATGATCTCCCGAGCTCCCAAGTCCAAAATATGAGTTATGGTCTAAACCCTCGATTTTGGGTTTTAAATTCTCTGCGCAGATGTTGTTCATTGCGATCGCAAGAAATCAATTGCGATCACGAAGAGTAAAAGTGAAAGGCTCCAGAAGTGGCGTACGCGATCGCGTCATGAATAATGCGATCGATGAAGAGGAAAAGTGAAGGGTCCTCAAACTGGCCTATGTGATCACAATAGAAGGCTTGCGATCGTTGAAGAGGATAAGGCTAGCTTATGCATTTGTGGTCGAAGCCACGTCAACGCGAAGAGTAGAAGGACAATGAACCACCAGCTCCCATTTCTACTATGTGAACGCGGAAGAGTAATTGCGAACGCGAAGGAGGAAGCAACTGACTTACGCGATCGCGAGTAAAGTAGTGCGATCGTGAAGAAAAACTTAGGCCCCCTCAGAGAATGCACTAGGCGATCGCGGAGGGAAGGCTGCGATCGCAGTGAAGGAAACCAGATACCAGCAGTTCAACAATTCAACAAGTTCCAAAAATGATCCGTTGAGAATCCGAAACACACCCGATGCCCCCGGGACCTCAACAAAACCTACGAACATATCCCATAACATCATTCATACTTGTTCCAATCTTCGGAACGCTCAAAACAACATCAAAACACCTAATTTTCATCGGATTCAACCTTAAGGATTTCAAAAACTCTAAAAACACACTTTCGATCAAAAAGTCTATCAAACCTCGTTCGAATGACCTAAAATTTTGCACACACATCACATTAAAGACTACGAAGCTACTCCATCTTCCGGAATTCCATTCCGACCCTCAGATCAAAATCTCAATATCGGACCAGAAACTTCAAAAATTTAACTTTCGGCATTTCAAGCCTGAATTAGCTACGGACCTCCAAAACACATTCCGATCACGCTCTTAACCGCAAAATCACCTAACAGAGATAACGGAACCATCATATTTCCATTCTGAGGCCGTCTTCATACTGTTTCGAATACGGTCAACTTTCCAACACTTAAGCTCTCATTTAGGGACTAAGTGTCCCAAAACTCTCCGAAACTTAAAACCGAACATCCCGACAAATCAAATAGCAGAAAAGAACTTAGGGAAAGCAGTTAATAGGGGATTGGGGCGTTAATTCTTATGACGGCCGGCCGGGTTGTCACATCCTCCTCACTTAAACATTCGTTCGTCCTCGAACAAGCATAGAGACATACCTGAAGTGAAGCAGTTCATGGCCCCAAACTGCTGAGCGACGCGCTAGAGCTCAAAATGACCGGTCGGGTCGTTACATTCTCTCCCACTTAAATATATGTTCATCCTCGAACGTGCTAAGAACTATGTTGGGGTTGTCCGAAATCACTGTTTAACACCTCGAGCACCTAGCTGTGCTACCACAAGTCAGCTGGGTACCTTAGCTCGATCAATCTAAAGATATCTTTTTTTTTACCTAAGCAAATAAGCCTTAGATCCCAACTCCTACATCCAAAATTATCTGCCAGGCCTGTTCCAACATACGCTCACCGTATCAATAACTACCCGTAGCACCAAAACATGACCGCATACCTTAGCTGAATTCAGACATTGCGTCACTTTACTCATAGGGCCACGACAACATTCTCTGATCAAATTAGTTGAAATTTCACGAATCTGATGCTCCCATTGCACCTCATGACCTACATAGGTCTTGTTCTAAATCTTACAATACCGCCAAGATAGAAGAGGTATGTAGAAATTCATACCCAACTGCCGAATCAACAAATCATTGGGTCTATACTCCTGGTAAGAACCATCACCTCATTCTGAACCAAATAATGGTCTTAATTCCTAAATATACTTCATATAATCAGATTGCACTGAACCTAAATTCGATGATCACGTCTCACCCAGTACGAACTGCTTAGGCAATAAGCCACCCCGGACATGATCAAAAGTCTCTTATGATCCCACAATGTGCCAATAGGCTATGAACTCGAATGTGACAAAAGGAAATTGAACTCTAGAAAGAACTACTCAACTCATGCACTAATATGAACTTTTCTTAGAAAATAGGAAGAAAGGCATACAAAAATAGCATATAGAAAATTGTACTCAACATCACACTATTGCAGCGTGCAACCCGATCCAAATAACATACCCATGGCGGCTTGCCACCCGATCCACACATAGAATTTACGTAAGGAGATATACATCGAGCTAAACTGCTCATTATAACAAAATTCTGAATGTCGGTCACCAGCATGCTAAGTGTATAATACCATCTCTGGGGAGACATATAGTGCCATAGGCTACAAAACTCAAACACAATTGAGGTGCGATATACGATCTGAAATCTCGAGAGCCATCCTGCTCATATAACATCATCTCTAAGCGGAACCTCTACAATTAAGAAATTCATCAAGCCGTCTCACAACTCATACGACGTAACATATCATTTCATGAAATAACTAACGATGAAATAGTACCCTGACTACTTGTCCAAAGGAGAGCATTGCTGAAATTAGCACATCTGGCCTGATATAGGGCCCATATTCACATTTGGGTCTATCCATAGACCTCAAGCTAATTCTGATCACACTGAACTAGGCTAATAACCTTTCGAAGGTCCATAATAACCCCCTTTTTCTCATAACACACGAGAACTATCATCATGACCGGGCAATCCTCCAAGGTCCACAACCCAATAAGTCGAGTGCCCTCCAAGCATAAATTCTCAAATTTATGATATCACCACCGTCTTCATACTTGGTTTAAATCCTCAATCAATCAAGTGACTACATGCCACACTTATACAATCTTCCTGTGGGGCACGCTCCCACGACCTTCCATAATAGACAATAGATATAGGTATCCATACCACCAGCCGCACTAACGCTGAGAAGCATTCAGGAATAGATAACCAGGATGGAAGGCCTTTTTCACAAAACACCGATCTCAGGTGATGCTAAAGACGATACCCACTTACTTTAAACATCAAAATTCCTTTATTGCTTATCTGAGCTCGCGACATCCCTGTCAACACCGAACTGCAACCTGAATCCTCACTTCAAATTCCATACCACACATTGCACCAACATGCCAATATACGATAGAACACGATTTTCATCATAACTCCGTAACCACTAGTAGATTAACACTTCATCGTATAAAACTTTTCACTTAACTCACTTCAGGAGAACCATATCAACACACAGGTAAATTCTCATAACCGTAGAATGCGCAAATCTCTAAGTAGTGGTCTAAGCCACCAGAGCCCCAGGATCTGCCTATACATGATAGGCTATAACAGTGGAATACTTCTGAAAAACATAAATTACGGCTATCGACAAACCTCACACGTGTCATCACAAATCACTTGCATAACTTGATCACATTGAAGGAAATGATCACTACTACCAATATGCCGACTCAACTATGGCCAACCAATCTATATTCTTCCAAAATAATTCTTGATTGCATTAGAAATAACAATAACTCCATTCAACACATAGCACACTCCATCCGCACTCATCCCGAGTGACCTTGAATCACGATACCATGTTGTCTCCAATCCCGTGAACCATTTCATACATCCCAAATGCTACACTGCGAGTCAAAACATCCTAGAACATTCTGTGCTTCTTCTCATAAGCTGCTACAAAGCTTGATTCTTAACCGTAGGCTCGAAATCATTAGGCACCACGCTTTGCCCTTTTGAATCCACTAGGACCGTTGTTGAGAGCCACCCGCTCTGACTTGGACCCAAATATAATCAACTCCATGAATCTTCTAGAACATGAATACCCTCTCGACAAAACACCCAGCAGAATCACTTCCCTTGAAACCCACATCTATACAAGGACAAATCTTGAATCCGAATTCACTCTCTAGCTGCACAAGTCCATTCACCCTCGTGGACATCAATTAAATATGCGGGAACATCCTTCCAATCCAAAGTTACATTGTATCCTTCTTCATTTCAAGTAGCTTCTTTCCGTTATATCAAATCTCCTACCGCAAAATAGACCATACTTCAAATTAGATCCGTAGACCCCAATCATCAATTACTAAAATTCCCAAGTCATTCCAAACTCTCATTAAGGTACGTAGTCATCCTAGCATAAAGCCCATATGCAAAATCCACCACTCCCCCACTTTGGCGGAACTCACCCCTCTAATCGACCACTCGACCTTTGCTTCTTATACCTGGCCCTCAAGAAATTTTAACCACCGCCTGCCACTCCCCATATGTCTTTCCTCATCCTTGCTGCTCAGTTGTTGCCTTAATAAATTCTATCTTCATTGAACTTGAACCTACAAATTGCTACTAACTTTAAACCTTTCCGGAGATCATCTTTCTCGAGCCATCGATATTAGAAACATTGATTCAATCCTGAACTACCGCACCACGTGATATCCAACAGTCATTTCTCCAATATTATTCCATAATATCCTACCCCAAGGGTGAATTGCAGAAGACCATAACATCAGCGAACTTAACACATACAATCGAGGACGACGACACTACATCGTAGATAAAAATTCCACCACGCTTAAAATTACCAAGTCCCGTTACTCCATCACCCAAAATCTGGACATTCATAGGCCAATTGCTTTTCCTCCACCGGAAGTGAAATATCATAACTCTGAATCGTGCACTGAGTAGATTTCCTTTCAACTCATTCACTGCCCCAACACATAGGCAAGTCTCCTACCATCAAGTTAATAATGTGTGATAAGCAATCACGTGCATCATAGCAACCTGTGCATAGCCTCCCATCTCTTAGAAACAAAACTATCAAGCCAAAACGATAGAAAAATACTTCCGCAAGGTGACAACAATAGCTCACCCAAATATACCGGGAGACATCCTGCACCACACATGTAGTACCATTACAATTCTTTAATTCTTGATTTATAACAAGCGGTTCGCGTCACGTAAGATTGAGCAGGAAGAAAACAAGGGAATGAGACTCAAGGAATCAAGCCGCACGATGAGGAAATCCAGAAGTGGAATTTTTCCTAATAGTTACATAGCCTCTCGTAGATAAGTACAGACGTCTCCGTACTGATCATCGAGACTCTAATAAACTGGCTTATGATCCATGACTCCTATGAACCTAGAGCTATGATACCAACTTGTCATGACCCCGGTCTGCCCTCCGTGAACCATCGTGACGGTACCTAGTCTCTACGACTAGATAAGCCTAAATTGCGTAAGATAACCAAACTTGTAGAAAATAAAACGATTTAAGAACAAAAATAAAGCAATAATTGTGTTAAATGTGCCACTCGGCATACACCATATATATATAAGCCTCAAAACCAATATCTAATCCAAGACCTAGAAACACACGAATCACAAGCTAAGACAGAGAAATACTACATAGCTCTAACTCCGGAATTTCGTCTAATAAGAACAGAAAGTACAGAAGGGATAAAATACTAAAAGTAGGAATGTAAAGGGACTCCTCGATTTGCGGACGCGGCGGATGTACCCCGAAGACTCTAAGTAGTTGCCTCCCTCGAAGATAATAAGCCTGAGAAGAAGTACCTGGATCTGCACATGAAAAACATGCACAAAAGAGGCATGAGTACACCACAGTGGTACTTAGTAAGTGCCAAGCCTAACCTCGGTCGGGTAGTGACGAGGAAGGTTAGGGCCCTACTGAGATAAATAATAATAATAGTGATAGGTTGACATAAACAATATAATTGAGAATCTACAGTAAGAGTCTATACCTGATAATAAGAGTACAATAACAGAAACAGAATATAAAGACAAATCACCAGGTAAACACCACTCACAACAGGGATAATAATCAGTGATCTCTTGTTATCGTCAATATATATACACTAGGGATCTCTTGGTATTCCGAGGATCTCTTAGTATCCTCAATATATATCGGGGATCTCTTGGTATCCCGAGGATCTCTTGATATCCTCAATATATACACACTAGGGATCTCTTGGTGTCCCGAGGATCTCTTGGTATTCTCAATATATGTCAGGGATCTCTTAGTATTCCGAGGATCTCTTGGTATCCTCAATGTATGATAGGTATCTCTTGGTATCCCGAGGATCTCTTGGTATCCTCAATGTATGATAGGGATCGCTTCGTATCCCGAGGATCTCTTGGTATCCTCAATATATGCCAGAGATCTCTTGGTATCGTCAATGTATGATAAGGATCTCTTGGTATCCTCAATATACGTGCCAGGGATCTCTTAGTATCCCGAGGATCTCTTGGTATCTTCAATGTATGATAGGGATCTCTTGGTATCTCGAAGATCTCTTGGTATCCTCAATATACATTCCAGAGATCTCTTGGTATCCCGCACCTCAGTCCAAATCATAAATATGTACAGGGGATCTCACAGGATGCCGTCCCATAGTCCCAAATTAAACACACAGAATCAATATAAGGATACTCAATTAAATGCTAAATACGTATCAAGTAAACAGTTAATTCTAGTCTAACATGCTTCACGTAATGCAATTAAGGCAGTTTAAGCAAAAAGGCAATTAAGTCAACTTAACATGCTTTTCTAAACTAACAACATGCCAAATTCGCAAGTAGAATAAACAGGAAGGAAAGGAACTCAACTTAAATACTAAAAATAAAACCGGATTTTTCAACAATTAGCTCAAGTACGCGCTCATCCTCACGTACAAGGCATTTCAATTATCAAACATCATATCCTAAGGGGAAGTTTGCCCACACAAGGTTTGACAAGCCACTTACCTCGAACCGGCTCGAGGATCTCTTGGTATCCTAAATATATATCGGGGATCTCTTGGTATCCCGAGGATCTCTTGATATCCTCAATATATACACACTAGGGATCTCTTGGTGTCCCGAGGATCTCTTGGTATTCTCAATATATGTCAGGGATCTCTTAGTATTCTGAGGATCTCTTGGTATCCTCAATGTATGATAGGTATCTCTTGGTATCCTGAGGATCTCTTGGTATGCTCAATGTATGATAGGGATCGCTTCGTATCCCGAGGATCTCTTGGTATCCTCAATATATGCCAGGGATCTCTTGGTATCGTCAATGTATGATTGGGATCTCTTGGTATCCTCAATATACGTGCCAGGGATCTCTTAGTATCCCGAGGATCTCTTGGTATCTTCAATGTATGATAGGGATCTCTTGGTATCTCGAAGATCTCTTGGTATCCTCAATATACATCCCAGAGATCTCTTGGTATCCCGCACCTCAGTCCAAATCATAAATATGTACAGGGGATCTCACAGGATGCCGTCCCATAGTCCCAAATTAAACACACAGAATCAATATAAGGATACTCAATTAAATGCTAAATACGTATCAAGTAAACAGTTAATTCTAGTCTAACATGCTTCACGTAATGCAATTAAGGCAGTTTAAGCAAAAAGGCAATTAAGTCAACTTAACATGCTTTTCTAAACTAACAACATGCCAAATTCGCAAGTAGAATAAACAGGAAGGAAAGGAACTCAACTTAAATACTAAAAATAAAACCGGATTTTTCAACAATTAGCTCAAGTACGCGCTCATCCTCACGTACAAGGCATTTCAATTATCAAACATCATATCCTAAGGGGAAGTTTGCCCACACAAGGTTTGACAAGCCACTTACCTCGAACCGGCTCGAGGATCTCTTGGTATCCTAAATATATATCGGGGATCTCTTGGTATCCCGAGGATCTCTTGATATCCTCAATATATACACACTAGGGATCTCTTGGTGTCCCGAGGATCTCTTGGTATTCTCAATATATGTCAGGGATCTCTTAGTATTCTGAGGATCTCTTGGTATCCTCAATGTATGATAGGTATCTCTTGGTATCCTGAGGATCTCTTGGTATGCTCAATGTATGATAGGGATCGCTTCGTATCCCGAGGATCTCTTGGTATCCTCAATATATGCCAGGGATCTCTTGGTATCGTCAATGTATGATTGGGATCTCTTGGTATCCTCAATATACGTGCCAGGGATCTCTTAGTATCCCGAGGATCTCTTGGTATCTTCAATGTATGATAGGGATCTCTTGGTATCTCGAAGATCTCTTGGTATCCTCAATATACATTCCAGAGATCTCTTGGTATCCCGCACCTCAGTCCAAATCATAAATATGTACAGGGGATCTCACAGGATGCCGTCCCATAGTCCCAAATTAAACACACAGAATCAATATAAGGATACTCAATTAAATGCTAAATACGTATCAAGTAAACAGTTAATTCTAGTCTAACATGCTTCACGTAATGCAATTAAGGCAGTTTAAGCAAAAAGGCAATTAAGTCAACTTAACATGCTTTTCTAAACTAACAACATGCCAAATTCGCAAGTAGAATAAACAGGAAGGAAAGGAACTCAACTTAAATACTAAAAATAAAACCGGATTTTTCAACAATTAGCTCAAGTACGCGCTC
Source organism: Nicotiana glauca (assembly GCA_026770625.1). Lineage (NCBI taxonomy): Eukaryota > Viridiplantae > Streptophyta > Magnoliopsida > Solanales > Solanaceae > Nicotiana > Nicotiana glauca. The sequence goes on along the minus strand of MU705402.1, from coordinate 158,051 downwards.
ATCCTCACGTACAAGGCATTTCAATTATCAAACATCATATCCTAAGGGGAAGTTTGCCCACACAAGGTTTGACAAGCCACTTACCTCGAACCGGCTCGAGGATCTCTTGGTATCCTAAATATATATCGGGGATCTCTTGGTATCCCGAGGATCTCTTGATATCCTCAATATATACACACTAGGGATCTCTTGGTGTCCCGAGGATCTCTTGGTATTCTCAATATATGTCAGGGATCTCTTAGTATTCTGAGGATCTCTTGGTATCCTCAATGTATGATAGGTATCTCTTGGTATCCTGAGGATCTCTTGGTATGCTCAATGTATGATAGGGATCGCTTCGTATCCCGAGGATCTCTTGGTATCCTCAATATATGCCAGGGATCTCTTGGTATCGTCAATGTATGATTGGGATCTCTTGGTATCCTCAATATACGTGCCAGGGATCTCTTAGTATCCCGAGGATCTCTTGGTATCTTCAATGTATGATAGGGATCTCTTGGTATCTCGAAGATCTCTTGGTATCCTCAATATACATTCCAGAGATCTCTTGGTATCCCGCACCTCAGTCCAAATCATAAATATGTACAGGGGATCTCACAGGATGCCGTCCCATAGTCCCAAATTAAACACACAGAATCAATATAAGGATACTCAATTAAATGCTAAATACGTATCAAGTAAACAGTTAATTCTAGTCTAACATGCTTCACGTAATGCAATTAAGGCAGTTTAAGCAAAAAGGCAATTAAGTCAACTTAACATGCTTTTCTAAACTAACAACATGCCAAATTCGCAAGTAGAATAAACAGGAAGGAAAGGAACTCAACTTAAATACTAAAAATAAAACCGGATTTTTCAACAATTAGCTCAAGTACGCGCTCATCCTCACGTACAAGGCATTTCAATTATCAAACATCATATCCTAAGGGGAAGTTTGCCCACACAAGGTTTGACAAGCCACTTACCTCGAACCGGCTCGAGGATCTCTTGGTATCCTAAATATATATCGGGGATCTCTTGGTATCCCGAGGATCTCTTGATATCCTCAATATATACACACTAGGGATCTCTTGGTGTCCCGAGGATCTCTTGGTATTCTCAATATATGTCAGGGATCTCTTAGTATTCTGAGGATCTCTTGGTATCCTCAATGTATGATAGGTATCTCTTGGTATCCTGAGGATCTCTTGGTATGCTCAATGTATGATAGGGATCGCTTCGTATCCCGAGGATCTCTTGGTATCCTCAATATATGCCAGGGATCTCTTGGTATCGTCAATGTATGATTGGGATCTCTTGGTATCCTCAATATACGTGCCAGGGATCTCTTAGTATCCCGAGGATCTCTTGGTATCTTCAATGTATGATAGGGATCTCTTGGTATCTCGAAGATCTCTTGGTATCCTCAATATACATTCCAGAGATCTCTTGGTATCCCGCACCTCAGTCCAAATCATAAATATGTACAGGGGATCTCACAGGATGCCGTCCCATAGTCCCAAATTAAACACACAGAATCAATATAAGGATACTCAATTAAATGCTAAATACGTATCAAGTAAACAGTTAATTCTAGTCTAACATGCTTCACGTAATGCAATTAAGGCAGTTTAAGCAAAAAGGCAATTAAGTCAACTTAACATGCTTTTCTAAACTAACAACATGCCAAATTCGCAAGTAGAATAAACAGGAAGGAAAGGAACTCAACTTAAATACTAAAAATAAAACCGGGTTTTTCAACAATTAGCTCAAGTACGCGCTCATCACCTCACGTACAAGGCATTTCAATTATCAAACATCATATCCTAAGGGGAAGTTCCCCCACACAAGGTTTGACAAGCCACTTACCTCGAACCGGCTCAAAATCAACTTCTCCAAATGGCTTAAATCTATTTAGTTCCATTTCATAATGTAAATAATACTTCAAGAAGCTGATTCTAAAATTAAATTCTAAGCTAATATGTGAAATTAAGTAAAATAACCAAAATGCCCCTCGGGTCCACGTCTCGGAATCGGGTGAAATTTATATTTTTAGAATCCTCACACCCACACGAGTCTATTCATACAAAAATCCCTCAAATCGGATGACAAAAACCCAATCAAAACTCAATCTATAGGTCTAAGAACTTTTCCCCCAATTTCTACCAAAATTCCGAAATTAAAGGTTGAATTTAAGTGAAGATTCATGGAAATTATTCTAAACTTAGTAAGAATCACTTACCCAAGTCGACCAGGTGAAAATCCCCTAAAAAATCATGATCTCCTGAGCTCCCAAGTCCAAAATATGAGTTATGGTCTAAACCCTCGATTTTGGGTTTCAAATTCTCTGCCCAGATATTGTTCATTGCGATTGCAAGAAATCATTTGTGATCGCGAAGAGTAAAAGTGAAATGCTCCAGAAATGGCCTACGCGATCGTGACATGAAGAATGTGATCACAGAAGAGGAAAAGTGAAGGGTCCTCAAACTGACCTATGCGAACGCAATAGAAGGCTTGCGGTTGTAGAAGAGGACAAGGCCAACTTATGCGTTTGCAGTCGAAGCCACGCGAACGCGAAGAGTGAAAGGAAAATGAACCACCAACTCCCATTTCTAATATGCGAATACGGAAGAGTAATTGCGAACGCGAAGGAGGATGCGACTGACTTCCATGATCGCGAGTAAAGTAATGCGATCACGAAGAACAACTTAGGCCCCCTCAGAGAATGCACTACGCGATCGCAGAGGGAATGCTGCAATCGCAGAGAAGGAAACCAGATACCAGTAGTTCAGCAATTCAACAAGTTCCAAAAATGATCCGTTGAGCATAGGAAACACACCCGACACTCCCGGGACCTCAACCAAACCTATGAACATATCCCATAACATCATTGAAACTTGTTCCAACCTTCAGAATGCTCAAAACAACATCAAAACACCTATTTTCATCGGATTCAACCTTAAGGATTTCAAAAACTCTAAAAACACATATTCGATCAAAACATCTCTCAAACCTTGTCCGAATCGCCTTAAATTTTGCACACACGTCATATTAAACAGTACGAAGCTACTCCAACCTCCGGAATTCCATTCCGGCCCTCGGATCAAAATCTCACTATGGGACCAGAAACTTCAAAAATTCAACTTTCGGCATTTCAAGCCTAAATTAGCTACAGACCTCCAAAACATATTCCGATCACGCTCCTAACCCCGAAATCACCTAACGGAGCTAATGGAATAATTGAATTTCCATTCCGAGGCTGTCTTTATACTGTTCCAACTATGGTCAACTTTCCAGCACTTAAGCTCTCATTTAGGGACTAAGTGTCCCAAAACTCTCCGAAACATAAAACCGAACATCCCAGCAAATCAAAATAGCAGAAATGAACTTGGGGAGAGCAGTTAATAGGGGATCGGGGCATTAATTCTTATGACGACCGGCCAAGTCATCACATTCTCCTACACTTAAACATTTGTTCGTCCTCGAACGAGCATAGAGACATACCTGAAGTGAGGCTGCTCATGGCCCCAAACTGCTGAGCGACGCACTAGAGTTCAAAATGACCGGTCGGGTCATTACATCTTCAAAATTGCAAAACCCCTTTCCCAAAAGGAAAGAGTTTTCCCAACTAAATACCAAAAACTAATTTCGCGAGAGAAAAAAGAGGCACGACAGCCATCACGATGGGTTGGGATTTTGGGTAGTGATAAGTTGGTATCATAGCTTAGGTACACAGGTCACACGAGTCATGAGCATGCTTAATATATTATTGAAGATTAGTATAGAGACGTTTGTACTTATCTTTGAGAGGCTGCGGAACCCTTAGAAAACTTCATGTTCTTGTATTCTTATCATGCAGATTTGTTGATTACGCTAACTAAACTTTAGTTATTCTATTCTCTTATAGATGGTGAGGACACGTACTACTGGGCAGGATAGACAACCACCAGTACCACTAACTAGGGTCGCGAAGGCTGAGGTCGTAGTAGAGGCTGCGGTAGGGGCTAAGGTAAAGGTTGTACAATAGCTAGGGCAGCACCTGCAAACCCACCAGTTGCCCCAGTTTCAGAGTAGGTTCTAATTGTAGATGAGCCAGTGGGGCCAACTTAGGCACCCGCTTAGGAACCAGCTGTGCGTATTATGATTTCAGGCCTTCATGAGGCCATAGCTCAGATTATGACCGAGTCTTGATCAGGCGGTCTCTATTCCGGCCACATCAGCAATTTTTCAAACCTAGGGAGGTACTCAGACTCCTACCGCCTATATGCTAGAGCAAGTGGTACAGGCACTCCAGATATTGGGGGCACTACTAACCCAGCCAGTTGCAGCTGCTCTGGCCCATGTGGTTCCTGTTATGACTGAGGATGAGTAGAAAAGACTAGAGAGGTTTGGGAGGCTCAGGCCTCCATATTTTAGTGGGCCAGAGTCGGAGGATGCCCAGGGCTTCTTGGATAGGTGTGAGCAGATTCTTCCTACAATCAGTATTTTAGAGACTAGTGGGGTCTCGTTCACTACTTTTTAGTTCACTAGGGCTGCCTTCAGTTGGTGGGAGGCTTAAGAGAGGCGCATGTTGGTCGATGTAGCACCACTTATATGGTAGGAGTTCTTCGTTCTCTTTTTGGGGATGTTCATACCGCAGTCTCGCAAAGAGGAGCTATGTAGACAGCTTGAGCAATTACATTAGGATAGCATATCTGTGACATAGTATGAGATGAGGTTTTCTGATTTGGTTTGTCACGCGGTTTGGTTGGTTCCTACTGATAGGGATAGGATTAGGAGGTTCATCGATGGCCTCACATATCAGCTGCAGTTGCTTATGACTTGAGAGAGGGTATTTGCTGCTACTTTTGATGAGGTAGTCGACATTGCTCGGTAGATAGAGATGGTCTGCAATCAGTAGCGGGGAGAGAAGGAGGCCAATAGGCCTCAAGGATCAGGTGGTTTTGGTGGTGTTCCTTCTGGGGGTCAGTTCCACCACGGTAGGGGTCGTCCTTATAGGCATGCTCATCCAGTTCATCGTGGTGCATCATCTAGCCATGGTTCATACAGTTCTCATCAGGGTCATTCATCTCTCAATTCCCTTCCAGCTCAAAGTTTGTCCCGCGCTCCATCAGTTCATGACTCATCTATGCTAGGTCCTTCTAAAAATTATCCTAGTGCTCGGGGATCCTTTCAGTCCCCACCACCATCTCTAGGGAGTTGCTTTGAGTGCAGGGAGTTTGGGAACTTGTAGAGGCGGTGTAGGTCTAGGGCAGCAGAGGAGTTAGGCTGTAGTTTCAGCACCAATTACTTCACCACTCGCTCAGCTAGCTCGGGCTGGGGCCTAGTTAGCTAGATGTTGCCCTGGAGGGGGAGGTCGATCAGGTGGCGGTCAGGCCCAATCATATGCTATTCCTTCCAGACCTGATAATGTTGCTTCAGATGTAGCTGTCACATGCATATATTGTCTCAGTTTGCCACATGGATGCCTTTGTATTATTTGAACCTGGTTCCACTTATGCGTATGTCTTATCACATTTTCCTCATTATCTAGATATGCCCCGTAAGTCCTTATTTCCATCTGTTCATGTCTCTACACCGGTGGGTGATACTATTATTTTAGACCCTATATATCGGTCATGTGTGGTGACTATTGGGAGTCTAAAGACTAGAGTTGATCTCTTGTTGCTTAGCATGGTTGATTTTAATGTGATATTGGGTATGGATTAGTTGTCTCCATGTCATGTTGTTCTAGATTGTCATGCTAAGCCGTGACATTGGCGATGTTGGGGTTGCCGAGGATTGAGTGGCCACTAGACTATGTTCCTAGTAAAGCAATTTCATATTTGAAGTCCTAGAAGATTGTTAGGAAACATTGTTTATCTTATTTGGCCTTTGTGAGGGATGTTAGGGCTGATACTCCCACTGTTGATTCTGTTCCGGTGGTGTGGGAGTTTTTGGACGTGCTTCCTACAGACCTGCCAAGCATGCCATTCGACAGGGATATTGACTTTGGTATTGGCTTGTTGCCGGACACTCAGCCCATTTCTATTCTACCATATCGCATCGAACCAGCTGAGTTGAAAAAATTGAAGGAGCAATTTCAGGAACTCCTTCATAAGGGGTTTATTAGGCCACTATGTCACCTTAGGGTGAATCTGGTGTTGGTGAAGAAGAAGTATGGTACTATGAGAATGTGCATTGATTATAGGCAGTTGAACAAAGTCACAATCAAGAACAAGTATCCTTTGCCACATATTGATGATCTGTTTGACCATCTTCAAGGAGTGAGGGTGTTCTCCAAGATTGATTTGAGGTTTGGGTATCACCAGTCGAATATTCGAGACTCGGATATTCTCATCACAGCATTCAAGACCCGTTATGGTCATTATGAGTTACTTGTGATGACTTTTGGGCTGAAAAATGCCCCAAAAACGTTCATGCATCTGATGAACAATGTTTTTCAGATTTATCTTGACTCATTTGTTATAGTGTTCATTGATGATATCCTGGTGTACTCTCGTAGCTAGGAGGAGCATGCCCGACATTTGAGGATTGTATTGCAGTGTTTGAGGAAGGAGAAATTTTATGCCAAATTCTCCAAGTGTGAGTTTTGGCTCAGTTCACTAGCATTCTTGGGGCACGTAGTGTCCAACGAGGGTATTTAGGTGGATCCAAAGAAAATAGAGGCGGTTTAGAGTTGGCCCAGATCGTCCTCAGCTACGGAGATTTGGAGGTTTCTCGGCTTGGTCGATTATTATCGTTGTGTCGTGGAGGGTTTATCGTCTATTGTATCGCCCTTAACCAAATTAACCCAAAAGAGTGCTCATTTTAAGTGGTCGGATGAGTGTGAGGAGAGCTTTCATAAGCTTAAGACTCCCTTGACCACAACTCCTGTTCTAGTTTTACCTTCAGCTTTAGGTTTTTACATAGTATATTGTGATGCAACCTGGATCAGTATTGCTTGTGTCTTGATGCAAGAGGGTAGAGGTATTACTTATGGTTTCATGCCAGTTGAAGCCTTATAAGAAGAAATTCCATGTTCATGATTTGGATTAGCTTCCATCATTCATGCATTGAAGATTTGGAGGTATTATCTCTACGATGTTTCTTGTGAGGTGTAGACGGATCATCAGATCCTACAACACTTTTAAAAAATAAGGATCAAAATTTTAGGCAGCGGAGATGGTTGGATCTACTAAAGGACTATGATATCTTCATTATGATTACCCCGGGAAGGCCAATTTGGTGGCCAATGCCTTGTGTAGAAAGGCAATGAGTATGGGTAGTCTTGCGTTCATTCCCTTTGGTGAGAGACCTTTTGCAATTTATTTTCAGGCCTTGGCCAACCGGTTCGTGAGATTGGATATTTTGGAGCCCAGCCAGGTTCTAGCTTTTGTGGTTTCTCGATCTTTCTTATTTTGATCGCATCAGATAGCGCCAGTATGATGATCTTCATTTGCTTGTCCTCAAGGACAGGGTTCAACACAATGATGCTAGAGATGTGAATATTGGATATGATGGGGTATTGAGGGTGCAGGGTCAGGTTTGTGTGCCCAATATGGATGGGCTACCTGAGTTGATTCTTTAGGAGGCCCAAGTTCACAGTATTCCATTCATCCGGGTGCCGCGAAGATGTATCAGGACTTGAAGCAGCACTATTGGTTGAGAAGAATGAAGAAGGATATAGTAGGATTTGTAGCTCGGTGCCTTAATTATCAACAGGTGAAGTATGAGCATCAGAGACCTGGTGGATTGCTTTAGAGGTTAGAGATTCCAGAATGGAAGTGGGAGCGGATCACCATGGATTTTGTAGTTGGGCTCATATGGACTTCAAGAAAGTTTGATGCTATTTGGGTGACTGTGGATTAGCTGAACAAGTACGTTCACTTTGTTCTAGTTAGTACTACTTATTCTTCAGAGCGGTTGGCTGAGATTCACATTCGAGAGATTGTCCTTCTTCACAGTGTGCCAGCGTCCATCATTTTAGATTGTGGTACGCAATTTACATCACAATTTTGGAAAGCAGTACAACAAGAGTTGGGTACCCAGGTAGAGCTGAGCATAGTATTTCACCCTAAGACAGACAGACAGTTTGAGCGCACTATTTTGATATTGAAGGACATTCTATGTGCTTGTGTCATCGATTTCGGGGGTTCATGGAACCAATTTCTATCGCTCGTGGAGTTTTCTTACAAACAGCTACTAGTCGAGCATTCGGATGGCTCCATAGGAGGCTTTGTATGGGAGGTGATGTAGATATCCGGTGGGTTGGTTTGAGCTAGGTGAGGCTAAGCTATTGGGTATTGACTTGGTTTAGGATGCTTTAAACAAGGTTAAATTGATTCAGGAGCGGCTGTGTACGGTGCAATCTAGGCAGAAGAGCTATGCCGACAGGAAGGTTTATGATGTTTCTTATATGGTTGGGGAGAAGGTTCAGCTGAAGGTTTCACCCATGAAGGGTGTTATGAGATTTGGGAAGAAGGGCAAGTTGAGCCCTCGGTTTATTGGGCCTTTTGAGGTGCTTTGGAGGATTGAAGAGGTGGCTTACGAGCTTGCCTTGCGACCTAGTTTGTCGAGTGTGCATCCAGTATTTCATGTTTCTATGCTGCGGAAGTATGTCAGCGATCCATCTCATGTTTTGGATTTCAGCACAGTTTAGTTGGATGGCGATTTAACTTATGATGTAGAGCTGATGGACATTTTGGATCGGTAGGTTCGAAAGTTTAGGTCAAAGGATATAGCTTAAGTGAAGGCGTAGTGAAGAGGTCAGCCCGTCGAGGAGGCTACTTAAGAGACCGAGCGGGAGATGCAGAGCAGATATTCACACCTATTTGAGACTCTAGGTATGTTTCTAGACCCGTTCAAGGACGAACATTTGTTTGGGAGGGGTAGGATGTAATTACCCGGCTGGTCGTTTTGAGAGTTGTAGCCCCGTTCCCTCATTTACTGCTCTTTTTGTTTTACTTTTGTTTTATGACTTACTGGGTTAGTTGTTCGGGTCCGGAAGGATTTCGGAGTGAATTGATACATTTATTCTCATAATGGAAAGCTTAAGTTGGAAAGTTGATCGGATATTGACTTATGTGTAAACGACCCTGGATTTGAATTTTGATGGTTCTGCTAGCTCCGTTGAGTAATTTTTGACTTAGGAGCGTGTCTAGATTGTGATTTGGAGGTCCGTAGTAGAATTAGGCGTGAAATAGCGGAAGTTGGAATTTTGGAAAGTTTGACCTGGGGTTGACTTTTTGATATCGGAGTCAGATTGAATTTTTAGAAGTTAGAGTAGGTTCGAGGTGTCATTTGTGACTTATGTGAAAAATTTGAGATCAATCAGGCATGATTTGATAGGTTTCGGTGCCATTTGTAGATTTTGGAAAGTTTAAAGTTTATTAGGCTTGGATTTGGGTGTGATTCGTGTTTTTGATGTTATTTGAGGTGATTTGAGGGTTTGACTAGGTTCTTGTGATGTTTTAGGACTTGATGGTATGTTTGGTTGAGGTCCCGGGGTCCTCCGGTGAGTTTCATATGGTTGACGGATCATTTTTCAACTTGGCTTGATGGCTGAAGACAACTGGTGTAATTGTTCTGGTTTCCTCTTACGCATTCGTGAGAGTGGTTTCGTGTTCACGAAGTGCATTTGGAGGCTGAGGGAGTTTATTCTTCGCGTTCGCAAAGCATAGGACGCGTTCGTGAAGAAGGAAAGAGGCGATTGGGGACTCCACGCTTTTGGTCTACGCTTTTACAGGGTTGTGGTCGCGTATGCAAAGAGCGGAGTCAGCAAAGCTTCTTGTTCGCGAGGATGAGTAGGGCTGTGCATAATTTGGTAAATACCGAATTACCGTACCAAAACCGAAAATTTTGGTATCTAGTATATGGTATGTTGGTATTTGCTATGGTATTTGGTTTAAGTTTTTAAAATATTGGTATTAGGTATGGTATTGGGTATTTTAACATAAAATATCGAAATACCGATACCGTATCGAAATATATATTATATTACACAAAACACATATTATCCATTATAACATAAATATAAAAAATCTAAAATTTTACTTTTCTTTATTCTCTAAGTTCATCAATTAACTCTAAACAAGTAACAGGACATTTCTAATGATCAAATATTCTTTTTGTACAATTTTTTCTATTTGGGTCGATATTTGCTAGTTTTGGACAAATTTTTTGTTAACAAACATTTTCAGTTTTATATTATTGTGTACTTTAATTAAGAATATTAGAGTCTATGGATCTATGCACTAATTATTATTCAAACCGAATAAACCGAAGTTAACGAACCAAATAGACCGAAACCAAAAGGAGAAAAATCGAACCATACAGAATTTAATTAGGTACGGTATTGGTATAAGATTTTAAGAAACCTAATACCGAAATGTCAAAATACCATACCATACTGACCGACGAACACCCTTAAGGCTGAGGACGCATTCGCGAAGGGTTATTTTGACGGCAGTCAAATTGCTCTACGCAAACGCCAGGGGAACGTTGCGTTCGCAATGAAGGCATCGATGGGAAGAATAAAAGATTAAAAAAATGAGGGTTTTGAGTTCATAACATAAATTGATTTGGGAGCTCAGTAGAAGGCGATTTTTGGAGATATTCTTGCGTGGGCGTTTGGGGTAAGTGATTCCTATCTAATTTTGGTTAATTTCCATGATGATACCTTTGATTCCATCATTTAATTTGTGATTTGAGGTGAAAAATTGGGGGAAATGAAGAAAATGTCTTAGGCTTTTTGAGGTTTTGAATGGGATTTTGATGTCGGATTTGAGTAAATTTGGTATGATTAGACCCGTGGTTGAATGGCCATTCAGTTTTTATGCTTTTTGTTGGATTCTGAGATGTGGGCTCGGGGGCCGGTTTTGAGCCGATTTCAGATTTTTGATTAAAGCTTCATATTGTCCTTATGGGATTGATTCCTTATCCCGTATTGATTGTATTGTATTGTTTGTGGCTAGATTCAAGACGTTCGGAGGCTGATTTGTGAGGCAAAGGCATATCGGGGTAGGGATTTTGCTTGGATTGAGGTAAGTAACAATTCTAAATCTAGTTCTAAGGGTATGAAACCCTGGATTTTGTGTCATGTGAATGGTTTGGAGGTGATGCACATGCTAGGTGATGGGCGTGTGGGCGTGCACCGTAGGAATTGGGACTTGGTCCATTACATGCTATATACTTTCCATGTGTTATTGAAATTTGACTACAAATCATGTTAGAAATCATGTTTAGGATATGTGTTGGTACCATTGGGACCTACAGAGGCCATGCTACATGTTGAACTACCTGTTAATTGCTATTTGTACTCAGTCTCAGTTTTATTTGCATATCATATCTCAGCTTCTATTATTCCTTATTGATACATCACATTATTTCTATTTGGGTTGATTTTCATGATTTCTGAGAGCACGAGAGACTGGAGAGATTGTTGATTGAGTGAGTTGAGGGACTGATTGTGAGGATATTTAAGGAATGGGGCTGCACGCCGTAGCATATTTAGTTGATTTTATGCCATGATTGGCTTGATATGGTGCTTGGGCTGAAGGAGCCCCTCTGGAGTCTGGAGTAGGTACCTACTGAGTGCGAGTACCGAGCAACTAAGAGGACTGAGTGACTGTGAGGAATGAGTGATGGTTAGGTTAGAGTGAATGGGAGGATTGAGTGACTGTTACTCTGAGAGGTTGCATTTGATCTCATTGTTGTTTCACTTAGCTGCCATATATCACTGCTAGAAATTTTCTGAAAGATTTTCCATTCGATTTTTAGCTAAACTTTACGTGTATAAAGTGATTTGATTTAAATTACCGGACTTGGAAGCATGCCTAATTTCCTTGTCGAGACTACTGAAAATTTGGCTATAAATATGTAGATCATCACTATATTCAGCTCTTTAGTATTGTTACTTATTGAGTTGGTTGTACTCACGCTACACCCTGCATTTCGTGTGCAAATCCAGGTTTTTCCGGACACGGTAGGTGTTGATTGCTTCGCACAATTGACCTTCTAGGAGATTTTAAGGTAGTTACCGACGTTCGCAGTCCTTGTTTCTTCCTCCCTATCCTTCCTTATATTGTATTATATTTTTGGACTATCTTAGACAATGTATTCTAGATTTGTGACATTAGATGCTCATGTACCCCGTGACACCCTGATTTGGGAGTTGCTATTCCATGCTGTATTTTTGGATCTTTTCTATTCTGCTTATGAGAAATTTGCTAAATTACTTTAAACCCATTTTTTGTCAAAAGTGTTAGAATTTTTCATAAATACTGTTTGCCTAGTACCACAATAGTCATCATCACGACGGGTTGGGATTTTTTGTCGTGACAATATCACTCTCATGATGGAGCAATTGGAGGTCATTATGCAGCAAATCGAATAGCCTTTAAAGTTTTGGAAGCTGGATTTTTCTGGCCGACTCTCTTTAAAGATGCCCGAGCATATGTTGCACAATATGATAGGTGTTGGAGAACAAGTAAAATCACTAAGAGAGATGGGATGCCATTGCAATCAATACTATGTGAAATATTTGATATTTGGGAAATAGATTTTATGGGTCCTTTTTCTTCTCATTCTTCTAAATATATCTGTGTGGCTGTGGATTTTTTGTCAAGATGTGTTGAAGCCATCCCCACAAGAAAAAATGATGCTCTAACTATGTGCAATTTTCTAAAAAAAAAATATTTTAACAGATTTGGCACACCACGAGTCATCATTAGTGATCAAGGGACTCCTTTTATTATTAGACAATTTCCTGCTTTGCTGACAAAATACGGTGTGAATCATAAAACAGGAACACCATATCATGCTCAAACTCAAGGGCAAGTTGCAGTTCCAATCGTGAGTTAAAAAGAATTCTTGCAAAAATGGTTGGAATCTCAAAAAAAATTGGGCTTTAAAATTAGATGATGCATTATGGGCGTACCGAGCGGCGTTCAAAACACCAATTGGAACATCCCCATATAGATTAGTCTTTGGGAAAGCTTGTCATTTGCTAGTTGAATTAGAACATAAAGGTTTTTGGGCACTAAAAGCATTAAACTTTGAGTTAGCCTTTGTTGGTAACAATAGATTTTTTCAGGTTGATGAGTTGGAAACCTATGAAAATGCTAAACTTTTTAAAGAAAAAACAAAAAAAAATGGCATGTAAATTTGATATGATAAAAAAGTTATAAAATTGGAGATCTAGTGCTTCTTTACAATATTTAACTCATGCTATTTTCTAGAAAATTAAAATCAAGGTGGACATATACCTACAATGTAACAGACGTTACTCCATATGGAGCAATTGGAATCCAACAGAACAATGGAGGTGACAAGTTTAAGGTAAATGTTCAAGGACTAAAATTGTACTTTCGAGGATATTTTGAGCAACATTTATCAGTCACTTTGATAGACTGATGAATTCCACAAGTAATAAGACGAGCAGGTGACGGTAACTCAAAACTATAGTGACATACCCATAGCCATTGAGGCTGAAGCAGTGGAGTCGTATATGTCCAACATAGGTTTGATAATTAATTGCTTAACCAATTAATCTGGTCAATATCCATGTTACTGCACAACCATAGCATCTCATGAAGGCCTCTACAAAAACAGAGTCACCTACAGAGGAGCAACTCCATGGTGATCGGTATGCCTAAGTAACTGGTTGGTTAACCATTTAATGATTCAATTCGAATGTTGGCTCATTTAGTTTTTGGTATATATTTAAACCAAGACCAAATGACTGATAAGGTCTTAAGTTAGTAAGTCTATTACATATCGAACACGTGTAGTCACAGTTTCTTTCAAGCTTTCTTCTGTGATTATAAATTTGAAAGCCAAAAATATATTTTTATATAGATTAGTATTAATTTTTTTTATTAAATTAATACTTATATATGTATATGTCACGACCCAATTTCTCCTATAGGCCGTGATGGCACCCAACGTTACCGCTAGACAAGCCAACATTGAACTAACCATGTGATTGTTTCTTTTTTATTTTTGATTTTCTAGAAATAGTTGATTTTTAATTATTGAATAAATAAGAAATGAAAAATTTAATAAAATGAGAAATAAACAACTTTAAAATCAAATGAGGTGATGTAAATAATAAAAAATCATCAAGTGTCTACTAGCATAATTTTCAAGACACGGTGTCACAAGTATATGAGCTAATAGTAGAATATACAAAAGATATACTACAATACTGTCCGAAATAAAATAGACAGAAAGTAAATGCAAGAGAAAGGATTCGGGTGCTTCAGAACGGGCTCGAAAGGCAGCTCATCGCAAAGTCTCGGAGTATCAAGAGTGCGTGCTAGGACGATAGCCAAATGCACCTGCCTCAGATCCTGTACGGTTAGTGCAGAAGTGTAGTGTGAGTACATAAAAAACATGTACCCAGTAAGTATCTAGTCTAACCTCGAAGAAGTAGTGACGCGGGGTCGACTTTGACACTCACTTTGGACTAATAATAAAATAAAGAAATTCTAAATAAGCATGGGCTATATAAGTGATAATGAAAACTCAATGACAAGCAATAAATAAACAATTCTTTCACTGATAGTAAATCTTATCCATTTCCATCATCTAACAATTTAACCTCTCAAGCCAATAGAGCAATATCAAGTATAATTGGGCTCCAAGTATTATTACGCAGAAGTTATGTCGAGGTTGTACGGCCCGATAAAAATTACATATACCTATACCATGCGCACTGCCGAGCGGCAAACAACACGAACTATAAATGCACCTGTTTACCTACCGAGGCGAACGTCCCGCTCCCATAAGAGTAGTTGAATTTACCTCACTCGCGGAAATGCTTGCAACGTGAGCGAACATAGATTTCTCAGAGTTATTATAAAATTCTTCAGTTCTTTTAAAAAATAAGTAGTCTAAACTGGAAACTTTAAATCTTAAAATCCTCAATCTCAACTCTATTCAAGACAATTAATATGCTTAATCAAATAACCGTGTTAACAACACATGATGTAAGCCTAATAGTACCCGCACATCACATGGAATATAGCTACGCACAGACCCTCGTCACCTAGTGTCTACGTAGCTCCCCACACAAGTATTTACAACAAAACACACCTAAGGGGACGAGTTCTCTCTTACAAGGTTAGGCAAGGGACTTACCTTATTCTCAAGTTCACTTCCGATCCACAAATATGCTTTAAATCCTCACCTCGGTGCCAAACGACTCGAAACTAGTCAAATGTTATATAAATTAATCAATACATGTTTAGAAGTTCATGATTTAACTATTAGAATAATTACCCAACCAAAATTGGAAGATTCCTAAAATTCACCCCCGTGCCCACATGCTCGGATTTTGGAATTTTTTGAAGAATGTTGTTACCTATAACCTCACGAAACCAAATATATAATTCCACTCAATTCCATAACGATTTTCATGGTTAAATCCTATTTTTATCAAAATCTAGGTTTTACAATAATTTTTACAATTTTACAAGTTAATATCCACCGATAATGTATGTATTAAACATACATTGAGTAAAAATTACTTGCCTTCAATAGCTAGGTTGAAATTCCCCACTTTAAAACTACAAAATCGTCCAAAAGTGTAATAAATGAACTCAAAGGCCTGAGTCCCGATTTAAAACAACACTGCCCAGCTACCCCTTCTTTGCGAACGCGGAAAGGGCCTCGCGTTGGTGAAGGAAAAGCTCCCCAGGACCAGAAAAGTGCCCATCGTGAACGCGGCAGGGGCCTCGCAAATGCGGAGTCTTGCTTGGCTACCCTAAGCGAACGCGAAGGGTAATGGGTACTGACCCTTCCAGTCCCCTTTCTTCCACACGAACGCGGGAGGGACGTCACGAGCGCGTAGGCTTGGGATCTCAAAGCTTCACGAACGCGACCCACTACACTCGAACACGAAGAAAAAATCACCCCGCTTCCCAAATCCTTCATCGTGAACGTGAGTGTCCTTCCGTGTTCACGAAGAAGGAGACTAGAACTGGAAATCTGGGGTTTACAAATTGGCTTTGGGTGGTCTGAAATACACCCGAGCCACTCGGAACCCCGTCCAAATGCACCAAAAAGTCTAAAAATATGATACGGACCTGCTCAAACTCTCAAAACGCGTAAAACAACAACGAAACTAAGAATCACACCCTAAAAACAAATTGAATCAAAATATGAACTTCAAGTTTCCAATTTGCTCCGAACGCATTGAATCATACTTAAACTACTCGGAATCATACCAAATTTTTCATGCAAGTCTTAAATTAACATACGAAACTATGCCTAGTCTCAAAATTCAAAACAGGCCTCGATAATACTAAAACCTACTCCAAACCAAATTTAACGAACTTTAAAACCTTTAATGGGCCAACTTTCACTATTAAGTGCCAAAACGCTTTCGGGTCGTCCAAAACTCGATCCGAACATACGCCCAAGTATGAAATCATTATTCGAACCTATTGGAACCATCAAATCATAGTTCTTTACTCAAAATGTTGACTCAAGTCAAACTTAGCCCTTTTTGCCAACCTTAAAAAACCAAGTGTTCCGATTTTAGCCCAAGCCCTTCCAAATATAGAACTAACCATCCCCGCAAGTCATAAAATAGTAAAAGCACATACGGGGAGTCTTATAGGGGAACAAGGATCTAGAAAGCAAAACAACTGACCGTGTCGTTACACTATATCTCTCATCAAGCATTTTATCTAGGAGGATGAAACAGTTCACTTGTGGAGAAGGTAGATTCTGATGCATTTCTAGTATATTTTATATATGTATCTAATTAATGGATAAATATGTTTATATAAAGTTCTTGTAACGACCCGGCCGGTTGTTTCTTGAGTTATAGCCCATTTACCCTATTTCAACCTCCTTTTGTGTTCTTCAGCTATATTTTATCGTATTGTTTTCGTTGGTTCGGGTCTGGAGTGGTCTCAGAGTTGAATGAAACACTTAGTCTCCTATTCAGAAGCTTAAGTTGCAAAAGTCAACTGGATGTTGACTTATGGGTAAATAATCTCGGATTTGAATTATTATAGTTTGGTTAGCACTGCTAGGTGATTTTACACTCGGGAGCACGTTTGAATGTGATTTGGAGGTCCGTGGTAGAACTAGGCTTGAATTGGTAAAAGTTAGAAATTTGGCAATTTTGGTCTACATTGGAAAATTGGATATCAGGGTCAAAATTGAATTCCATAAAGTTGGAGTAGGTTTGTAGTATCATTTTTTATGTGTGTGCAAAATTTCAGGTCATTCGGAGGTGATTTGGTAGGTTTCGGCATCGTTTGCGGAATTTGGAAGTTTAGAAGTTTTTAGGCTTGAATCCGAGGGTAATTTGGTATTTTGATGTTGTTTTGAATGATTTGAGGGTTCGACTAAGTTTGTTTGATGTTATGGATGTGTTGCTAGGTTTGTTTGAGTTCCCAAGAGCCTCGAGATGATTTCGGATAGTTAACGGAGAGTTTGGAAATTCGAAAATGCAGCTGAAACTACTGGTTCATTCTTAACCGCACCTGCGGAGTTGGAACCATAGGTGCGAGGCTCGCAGAAGCGGATTTGAGGCGTAGGTGCACAGCTGGGATCGTAGGTATGGCCTGGTCCCTGCATGGCCGCAGATGCGGTAGGCAATCATAGAAGCAGAAGCAGACTTTTAATGAAATTCTGCAGAATCAGAGAGGTCTTTAAACAAACGGTCCCGCATATACGGAAATGGGACCGCATGTGCGGTTTTGCTGGGTAGAAAACCTCAACTCGAGGTTTTGTTATCCATTTCCGATTTTGGTTTTGAAGAACTCGGGAGGGAGGTGATTTTTTGAAGGTTTTCAAGGAGAAACATTGGGGTAAGTGATTCTAACCTATAATGGTATACATTTCACGAATCTATGGCTTTATTCAACATCTAACTTGGAATTTGTGCTAGAAATTTGGGAATTTAGGGCTTGAAAATTGGAGAGTTTGATTTGAGGATTTGATGGGACAAATGAAGTCGGATTTTGATAAATTTCATATGTATGGACTCGTGAGTAAATTGATTTCCTAGTTTTGTGACTTTTTATGGATTTTGAGACATGGGACCGGGGACCGGGATTGAACCAATTTCGGATTCTTGGTCTAATTTGAGAGTTTTTCTTGTGGAATTCATTCCATTAGCATGTACTAATGATATTGTGCTGGTTGTGAATAGATTCGAAGCATTTGGAGGCCGAGTCGAGGGGCAAGAGCATTGGGGTGTAGAGATTTGATCGGCTTAAGGTAAGTAACGATTGTAAATCTAGTCTTGATGGTATGAAACCCCGGATCTTGTGTCATGTGACTATCTTGAGATGACGCGCATGCTAGGTGACAGGCGTGTGGGCATGTACCGTTGGGGATTATGACTTGTATATCTCGTATATACTATAAATCTAAACATTTTATTGAAACTACATGTTTCTTACATGTTTTAGAAAGAATTTCTGTAAATCAGGATGGATGACATGTTTAGGCCTTTTGCCAGTGTTGTTTGGACCTTTACCAGTCCTTTATTGCTATCCTCTCATTATTTTCAATTGGAAATCTATACTCAATCATGTTTACACTTATTTACTACATAAGTCAGTCTCTATTACTCTATTTTGATGCATCATATAAATGTTGTTTGGGATAAATGCCTTATTTTACTAATTTATGACTGAGTGAGGCTGAGGGCCTGATTTGTGAGGATATTTATGGGATCGGGCTGCATGCCGAAGCATGTTTTACTGGTTTATTATTGAGTGAGGCCGAGGTCCTGATTTGTGAGGATATATATGGTATCGAGCTTCACGCTGCAACATTTTGTACTAATTCATGATCGAGTGAGGCCGAGGGCCTGATTGATTTTTATCATGATTTGCTTGTTATAGCGCCTGGGCTGAAGAAGCTCCTCCAGAGCCCGCACACCCCAGTGAGCACAGATACCTACTGAGTGCGAGTGTCGAGTGCCGAGTGTTGAGTGACTGGGAGGTTTGCCCGAGGGGCTGTTCACGAGTGATGTTTTCCTGAGGGGCTGTTTGCGATTTTATCATTTTGCTCATTTTTGCAATGAACCTTTGTTCAAAAACTGTTGAAAGATGTTTTTAAATGATTTTACTGGAACTGGATTTAGACAAGCTGATTTGATTTAAACTATGGTTTTAAAAGCATGATGTATTTTACTGAGTTTTTGTGATATGAACCTTAATTGCATTATTGCTTGCCTATACTTCTCAGCTGTTATTTATTATTATTACTTATTGAATTGGCGTACTCACGTTACGCCCTGCACTTTATGTGCATATCCAGGCATTTCTAAATACGGTAGCGAGTGTTGATTGTTCAGTTGCAGGTTCATCGGAGTTAGCAAGCTGCCTGGCAATAGCATCCCTATTTTCCTCCCTCTTTATCTTCCTTAGTTGTATTAAGTTATTTATAGACTATGCTAGTCTTGATATTGTCAAACGGTTGTAGTAGATACTCATGACTAGTGACATCCTGATGTCGGGCTTTCTTTTCCGCACTTTTATTTTGATTTGAACTTCCTTGTGAAGGTTTTATATTAAATTGACTTTGGGATTTGAACTGCAAATATCAATTTGTTTTGATTATCTGTCGGCTTGCCTAGTACAACGTTAGGCGCCATCACGACATGGTTAGTTTTTGGGTCATGACTTTTCTATTTTCTTATATCTATATATATAATTACTTTTCTCTCCTCTATCCTATTTGTTGGTTTTTAATTAACAAAATAAATTCTTTAATATATGTCCAATGGTTAATTCTTTTCATCTTCACCATATAAATTTCATATCTATGATTTTGATTTTATGAAGGCAAGCAAGCGTCTTTATTTCGGAAAATCATTGGAATTAAGTATAATTATGATCCCAAAATAGGTAGAATCAATAAACTTGGCTAGAACTTGTTCCAAATGTTTCTCAAGGCGAAATAAGGGGTGACACTAAGTTTTGGAAATTGAAATTAGGCCTTCTTTGATTCACCATTTTTAGCCTTCTTATTTCTAACCGAATACACACATACACAATATATATATATATATATATATATATATATATATATATATATATATATATATATATATATTATCTTT